>CAXAMN010014224.1:558781-583974 GCA_963970005.1 Durusdinium trenchii
ACATACATCAATGCATGCATACATACATACATGCATACATACATACATCAATGCATACATACATACATGCATACATACATACATACATCAATGCATACATACATACATCAATGCATGCATGCATACATAAATACATGCATACATACATACATACATACATACATTTCATACGCATAACACCACCTCAAAAGGTAGGCCGGTAGATCACTGTGTTCGGTTTACGACGGAGATTTTTGACCCACACCCATGTAGCTTTCCTCAGATCATGTCGCATTTTGTTCAGCAATTTGGGCTTTGAATTGTCATCTTTCTGAGGATTGCAAGTCCATGACGGGTGTGGATGAACTCTGGCTTCCCGCCGACGAAGGGTTGATTTCGAAGCCTTACCATAGCAACCCGAACCTGTCGTTCGAGGAATCCTGGCCGGGAGTGGTTCTGAGACATGCCCACACTATTCAGATAAACGTTCTTGAACTCGCTGGTGACTGGGCAGAATAGGAAGTGGTATTGACATGAAACGAAACGACTTTTTGCAGACTGAGATTTTGGATCCACTGTTTGGTCGACAGATAACAGATGATTGAACCTGAAGGAATGAAAGGAAAGGTTATTAGAGTAATTTGAAATAGGATGTTCTTATGGCAGCATTTCCCAACGTCAGATAGTTTGCTCAAGTCCCGGCACGAGCAGACCCGACGAGGCCCACCGGCAATTTTGCACAAATCACGGCCTGTGACATTTTGGCGCATCAAGTATATCCAAGTATGTCTAGGTGGTCTTAAGTGGTCTTCATCAACTGGCCTAAGTATGTCTATACCTGGAACTTCGTTACGGCAATAATAATTGCCGCTTTCATGAAACGTTGCCTTTTTCCGTCCTGCGGCGTATTGATCTCATGGGGACGGCGTTTCTTGATGAATTGCGGCAGCTGCGGTCAGTTGACGGCAATTTTGGTCCACACATCCATGCGCCTCAAAGAGTCATTTCCTTTTAGTGCAGGCAAGTATGAAGACATTGTAGGGTCTTGCTTCAATGGCGACTGAGCGTAAAAAGGCATCTAATTATCATCTCATACCAGCAAATTTGCATAGTCGTGTGAAGTAGAAAGGGCAGCTGATAGAAGTGTCACATGCTGGGTTTTCGTCGGTTTTCATGAGTAACTCGACCTTGCGCGGCACTGCAGAAGATTTAGCATTCAATGTTACGGCGTGCTTGCCCGTACTTGCGGCGTTTTTCCCCATGCTTACGGCGTTTTTCCCCGTACTTACGGCGTTTCCCCCCTACTTATGGCGTTGTTCCCCGCACCCTCTCTGAAGGAGACTCCAGGTGGCAGAAAAACGTGTCACAATCGATTGTTTCAGCCATTGCGTGATCAAAATGTGAACAAATCCTGCCGTGACGTCAATCGAGACCTTAGACAAGGGCTGTAACATCTTGAGAAGTGCTACCATGAGGTTTGAAAACGATGAGCTCTACCTGCAAGTGAAATAAGAGAAGGCAATTCCAGGGTATGGACGGACCAAAAAACAAATCCTGGTTGGTAGATCAAACAAAACGGCGATTCTTCTTTTGTGACGACGTTGCACTTCTCTGACGGCGTTTTCACTTTCCAGGGGTTGAGCTACGGCAGAAAAAATAAGTTATATACGGCAAAAATAATTGTCTCAACAGCCTACTACAAAAATTATTGCCTCGGGAGGGTCTAGGTATGAGTGGCCGTGATGTCCTCAATTCCTCAGACTCAGACTGACCACACCGTGATACTCATGCTACTCTCAGTGCCACCTGGAGCAGCCCATCCAACATGCCCAGCGTTGTTTCACGACGAGCCCCGCAGGAGTTCAAGAGCGAAGCGTTCGGACCCCCACCCGGTCGCGACGCGGTCGGTCGCGGTGGTCGGCCCCGCTGTCGATGGATCTGATGGACTCCTGGGACCTTTCGGTGCTCCTCTTTTTTTTTCCTCGACCGTTGGTGACCTTCAACGCACTGAACTTGGAATGGGGGGGCTGTTGGATTCATCCGGGGGATAGTTTGCATGTAATATCATGAATTAGGAATAGTTGAGGATGGTTTTGATGCCATTTCTATTTCCAGAGTTCATAAACGAGTAAACCGGACCATCAGAAATTGCATATGTAATAAAGATCGCAGGGAGCGTAAAACCGAGCGGGGCGGTATGAAACACATTGAAACACCAGGAGGGCTGAACACATACAGCCAGATACTCCACCTACGTAACAATTAAATATACATTTACAATGACCCCTGAAAGCCATGTAATTATAGATTGAGATCTAGCCAATTGGGCACCCGGAAAAGTAGAGGAGCAGATATACCAACCCATGTGGGGCCAAACTCGTCCTGTTTTGGGTTTCGTCCCATTGGACACCCAAGGTCCAACAACCACGATGCCACGCTCGAGGCCGGAGAACACTTCGGAGAACACTTCGTGGAACATCTCCGGTTGACTGACTGACTGCGATGAAGTAGGAAATAAGGGAATGAGGTTCCGAGAGAGATTCCTTTGGATCCATTCCCTCATTCCCTACTAAGCACATGTCCGAGACACCTTGATCGAATGGAGATCATGGAGGGCCATGAAGGTTCTAGATTCTAGATGCGGCTAGGCCATGTTTGTCAGGGTTTTAGATAGCTCCTCTTGAGAACTTGCCTTATTCTGAAATGCTTTCCTGATGCATACTGTCCGGTTTTTCCAAGTAACATTAGCCGCTCAACTGAATGACATCGTGGGGGGTTAATTGCGTTTCATTTGCTCAGAACAGTTTCAAGCGACGTACGACACCTGGCAATTTTCTGCGGACCTCATTGAAGAATGCAGGAAGCTCAGCACAAGCCCAAGCCCATTCGGATGGTGCTCACCGATGCGGACCGAGGGCTGTAAGTTCACTCCTGCTAGGTTTCACATAGGTTTGTCTCATGGATGACCTCCACAAACATTGGCTTTGGGTTAAGCTCAAGGCATGGGTATCATTCTTGCGGAACAGGGGGGGAAAAGCTGAGCACCCGTGCACTCAGTGACTCAGGGTCCCCCTGCGTAGTGGCAAGGCATCTAAGTAGCCGTGTGCAGGCGAGCAGCGAATCAGTAGGGCACAGTTGACACCGCATCGCTTGTGAATACCTACAGTATTGTAGGGATGCAGGCAGCCCTGAATTATAAATATATTAAATAAATATATGCACACAGCTCACCATGTTCAAAGACGTCAAACGGGTGTGCTATGTCCAACAGGGAGCCTCCACATTAAGCTAGATGTCCGGTTGATACCAGGTGGACCAGAGCCACCCGTAAAACCAATTGCTACTCGTTCGTGAGGTTCGTCTACTCTCGGCAGGATCATTCCGAGCATAGAATTTAATTGGTCCGGGAAAGAGACACTGCGCACGTAGCCAGTTCACTTCCCACCCTCTGGGAAGCTCAGAATGGAAGTAGTCACTGGCTACGTAGTGTCTCGGAATGGAAGTTCACTTTCCATGCTTTACTAATAATTAGATCTGTTGTTTGCCCTAGTTCGCGCCCCAGGAGCAACAACAGCATCATCTCCTCCGGAGCGGCTCGCGTGCCACGGACGCCTCGAAGCCCAGCGCGGCGGACTCGGCCGTGTCAGGACACCGGACTCAGCGTGCTGCGCGGCGAAGCGTGGACGAGAAAAAGGGTCCTGAGAGGTCCAAGGTGGACTTGTCAAAAAAACCTTTGTACAGATTATGTCCAACATCTTGGGGCGTTTATGGGTCATTCATATCATATAGATCGAAGTTTGATCTAGCATGATTGGGGGTGAAAAGGAGCCTTTTCCATCCGAAAGGACGAACATGGGACTACTGCGAGCCCAGTTTTGAATGTTGTTGGATTAGTAACACAGTATGGCTACCGGAAGCAGCCCTAGTGAGTTACTCCCTGCGCGGGGGTGGCAACAATCAGCCAAGTAGCAGCAAGTTTTTCACGGCGCGAGGTGAAGGCTAAACATGGCGTCAATGATTTCAATGGAGGTGAAGATGTGAAATTTCAAGTAAGATTACATGTTCCTTCCCCGCGTATATGCTCCAAGTATCGCTATGATGAGGTTCTGGCTATCAGGAATTGGTTGCAAATTATTTGATCCACAGTGACGCAATCATGTGTCCACGCAAATCGATGAATCCTTGGCTTACAGTGCTTGGAGGAAGGGATGGCTGGCATTTGTTCACTTTCAGTGTTAAGCCAGACCCATCCGTTTCTCCTTCAGGAGCCTCTTCGGCAAGCGAGGAGAGCGGATTCTTTGGAAGCTGGAAGAAGAGTTGCTCGGTCCACGCAGTTGAAGCGTAGTGAAATGTATTGAAACATCGGATGATACTGTACAAAATTCTTGGGACTACAAGCATCCCAATCATGGAGCGTGACATGTCATTTGTGACACGACGACGACGACGACTACTACTACCACCACCACCACTACCACTACTACCTACTACCTGCTACTTACTTTTTTCTACTTACTACTTACTACTTACTACTGCTACTACTACTACTACCACCACCACCACCTCCTACTACTACTACCACCTACTACTACTACTACGACTACTACGACTACCACGACTACCACGACTACCACGACTACCACTACCACTACCACTACCACTACCACTACCACCACGACTACGACTGCGACTACGACTACTGCTACTGCTGCTGCTCCTGCTCCTGCTACTGCTTACCATCGTTATGGCTTTGCAAGGCTTGTGTTTGACCAAGGCATATAAGACCGGCTGGTTGAATTAAAATGTTCAGGGTCGAGCAGCACGAGCAGCACTGGAAATCCCTCTGGCAGATAATCCTTGCCCGGAATTTGCTACCCACCTGATTGGTTGGGTTGCTCACCTACATGAACTAATAGCCAATATACTTGCGCTCAAACGCCTGCCCAAAAAGCAGACAAACAGTGTTCGCATGTGTTCGTGCAATTGATTGTGTTTAGTTTGTGTGCAACAACTTGATGGGCAGATGTGAGGCTTGACACCCACATCAGCCATTGTCTGAGGTATGAGCAAGATGTTCACCCGGAAGAGGACATCCCAAAGCTGGGTCGAGCTACTCCACTGGCAGTCAAGCAGTGCATGGAAGAAATGGACCCCAGATTGGGGCCCGATTCAAACAATTGCCTCCACCATGCCAATGAGGGTCCCTGGCTGTGTGGCCTTGATTGCGAGAGGTTGTAAGCTTGGTCTCATTATGCTTAATGACAATGCATGATTGTGCTTGATCAGCGTAAGAAGACTTCCAAGATGAATTGTTTGTTGGTTGCTAAATCCGACGATTGTCAACTGTCAGCAGCTCAGGCAAGACTACTCTGAAGTTGCCTTCGACCTGCTGGAACTGAGTATAGCTGTTTGCGTGCCCTGGCCAATTCCACGGAGAACATAAGCAAAGGTTTGTCACTAGCCCAGCACTGAATTCTCTCACAAAGCAACCACCTCCAGGCAGTGACGCTGGTGTTTTTTGGGACCTCAGTTGAGACTTGAATTGCCTGGTCTGAGAAACGTCTCAGGACGCCAATGCAGAACTGTGTCGAGAATTTGCCATGAAGGTCTCTGAGGCACCTTGTCCGGCGGCGAAACCGCCTGCAGTTCAGGCGTTGAGCATGCCGCCAATGGCAAGAAAGATCAATCGGGATATATACACTTGGGATGACAGAGCTTAATTAGGAAACTGCTAGTGTTCCGGCGCTCTTGTTCAGAGAGGCATCATACACCAGGGATCGTTCTTGCACATGTTCCTGTACCGACCAGACAACTATGCACACATATGTGGCAAAGTGCTGCGCGCAGCGCAGGACAGAAAGACCTGTCGGGCTTTGAAGCGGTTGACGATGCTCGCGCGGGTCGTGGGGCTGATCTCAGGCGCTCGCGAGGGGAGATGCCGCTGCAAAGATGGATTGAAAGAGCTTGATTTTTTGTTCATCATGGATGTATATGGCTGTCTATGGATAGGTCAATGCTTTCCTAGTTTCAGTGCTCTGTGTGTGTGCCTATCATGCAATTGTACATAATTGTACTAACACGCTACTAGCAACTATGTTTCATTCAAACGCAATGCCATATCCTCCAGCTTCAAATATCATCCTCTTCCCGTTTTCGATCCAGACATGTCGCTGCCAAACCCCCCGCTTCGTCCCTGCCGAACGCTCCGAACTTCGGCGGAAGCGCCAGGCGGGAGCGCTGGAGCGGAAGTGGGCGGACCATTGTCCTCACAGCTCCTGGTGGCGGTGCGCGATTTGGCCAAGGCCTTCGTCCAGGCTGGCGGATGGATTTGGAAAGGAGGAGAATGAAAGGGAGGGCTTGGAAACGTGTGGGACATGGTGAAGGTGTTATGAAGATGGAGGATAGGGGTTGGGAATGGGTGATCACTTGTGTCTCCTGGGTACATGTCTTTAGGCTGTGAAGGGGAGTTCATCGATTGAAGACCTGTCATAGCGAGCCTCAGCATACTGTGGGGCAGTGTCCATAACCATGGCTCCGTACTTTTTCAGGCTAGCTGTCCAGGCTGGCTGTGCTGGCACTGCAAGTGAGACACTGCACGTCATCCAGCCATGTACAGTAATTTCCAGGCTAGCCAACTGACTGAAAACGTCATCCGCCGAAGCCGACGGAGGATGACATGACCGCAGTGGAGTTGATCGCAGGTGATCAAGGCTGGGACGGTTGCGACCTGGTTTTGGGGTTTTGGAAGGGGCACCCTATGGCCCTTTGAGCTAGTAGCAAGTCCTATAGTGATCAGATTCTACAAGGAACGGAGCATTCTCTAACAGAACGGATTCCATATCATGCCGTGTTACCTGTTCTTCAAGAAGTGGCGATGCCGAAAGAACGCCACAGGTGCGGTGGATTCTATGGAGTGGCTTGGCGTCGTCGGATGGTGCCCTCGATCAATCAGACGTTGATGGTTGCATGCTGCTCCCTCGCCCAAGGTTGCCAGCGGGAAATGAGCAGATCGTGAGCACTTTGGCACAGGGCAACACAGGGCAGGATGGGAACTACGCTTTTCAGTGAAGAAAATGGACTTTGGATTCGGGTGAGTTTGGCTGCATGATGCTATCATCACTTTTGGAAATCCAACCTTTTGAGTTGCTCCGGTTACCCCATACCTGCAGTCACTTATTCTTGGAAAAGCATCCAGCCGACAACATAACCAAATCTAGACAAAGCCTAGAGCATTCCTAGGAAAATGCTAGAAAAGCCTTTGAAAGTTCCATGGGTTAGTAAAAGGTTACCAATTTTTGGAAGAAATCTGGGAACCTAAAAACAAGAAGACGCGCGAGAAAATTCTTGGAAAAGCATCCAGCCTCAAACATAACAAGATCTAGACAAAACCGACAGCACTCCTAGGAAAATCTAGAAAGGCCTTTGAAAGTTCCGTCGGTTAGCAAAAGGTTACCAATTTTTGGGAGAAATCTGGACCTAAAAAACAAGCCGAAGCGCTCGAAAATTCTTGGAAAAGCATCCAGCCGAAAACATAACAAAATCTAGACAAAGCCTACAGCATTCCTAGGAAAATGCCAGAAAAGCCTTTGAAAATCTCATAAACCAACAGAAAACGTAACAAAATCTACGAAAAAGCAAGGGCATTGGCCGGGACCATGCCGCGACCAGCCTGGGATTCGAGCCCAGGACCATTTTGGACCGTGCTTATTTTCCCGCGCGGGTCGAGAGGTGCCCCAAGATGTAAATCAATTGGGCTTGGACAATTTCCCGGGTTGCTCAGGGCGAGATTTCGTCACTGCAACAAGGGTCCGGAGGGGTAGGGGAGGTTAGTCAGTAAGGTCTAGGTCTAAGGCTAAGGACTAAGTAAGGACTAGGTCTAAGGCTAAGGATAAGGCTAAGGCTTAAGGCTAAGGCCAACATCGACAGTCACGCCTGACCCCACGAGTGGGGTCGGCGGATTTACTTGTGCAACTAGCTTGGGGTGCTGTGGGAGTCTGTGGGAGGAATCTCCAGTCCTATTGGAGTCTATCAGTCAGTCTTTTTGAACTCAGTGAACATGTAATGTACTGTAAAGTTTTGAATTGATTTGTATATCCCCGTTAAGATTTGCCCTACAATGACAAAACGGGAGGTCTTGGGGCCTCTATAAGACGTATAAGACATCCATTTTATAGCAAAACAGCTTTTGGCTAAAAGATTGGTGGTCATTGTGTAGACTGACAGATAGTTTTTATTGACCAAAAAGATCTTTGAGACCTAGGATTCTGTAGATAGATTTTCTAGGCCACTTTGTAGGCAAATTATGTTCTGCCACTCTTGACGTGAGTGCATTGTGACCTGTCATTTTGTAGTGCATTTGTTTGTGCAGCACCCTGCTATTGTAGAGCCAGACAGCAGCCTTTTTTTTGGTAGAACCCCCTTATTACAAAATGCAGTGGCCAAGATCACCATACTAATTTTTACCATATGTGCATCATATATTTGTATAACCATGTATATATAACATATATATTCCCAAAGTTATTCTCCAAAGATTCCCGGAGGCGCCACCATGCGCCACCCAATGCAAAAGCACAATCCCCATTAATATTGGAGCATTGCCGAGCCCAATCCAACAAGTTTCTTCACATTGTTGAAGGGAACCGTGCTTTCAACAAATCGCACCTTGACATGCTCGTAGGTTAGTCATCACCCTCCGGTTCTTCGAAACGTTTGTGCGGCGATTCATGGGTTTCGTTTCCTGCCAATCTTGAAAGCACAAAAATCAAAGTTCACATTGAGGCAACTGTTTTGCTCATGGATGTGAACTGCAAGAACAAACTGTCCACTCAAACATTCAGAGCCATCCAAAGGGTCGAAATTCCCACGGCTGGGCCTAGCATGGCCTTTGTCCAAATGTGTGTTTCCGAGATCTACCAGGACCTTCTCAATAGTTGTACAAAACACATTGCTGGTCGTTCGGAGCTGTTGGGGGCTCGGGGGTCGGAGACCATATGTTCCCCTTCTGGCTCAGGGAGCCTCCCAGAGCCCGGCTTCGGTCCTTTCTCGGCACTTGTTTGTACAGTGTTCGGCTGTGTTTGGTGACGGATTGGCTCTCAAATGGGGTCTTGTGCCATTGACTCGCAATCCATGATAGGCCCTGCTAGCCATGGAGTGGGTTCATCCTAGTTTCGACATAGGCTTCTCCAATCCTGGAAATCGACTTCCTGCATCGATGAGTCGTCGATGAGACTTTTGGGCCATTTCGATGGGGACCCAAGGCCAAGCTAGCTAAGGTGGGATTTGAACCATCTCCTGGGTGCCTTCTGTGTTGTTCCTGCTAAGCTGGGTGCCTCGAGGATCTCAAGGTCAGTTTCAACCGTTCGCAACTGTCCACGCATCCTTTGAGGTGAAATCGCCTTGCCGCAGAGGCTGGAGTGCAGGGTTGGGCCGCAAGTTCTTCAGGGCCCATATGCAGGTCCTGTGGGATCTCATGCGGGTATCCAAGTTTGTTTGAGAATTGCGTATTGATGGGCGTAACTCATCATGTTCTATCACTTGGGTGTCGCGATGGCTTGGCCTTTTCAACTTCAACTTATTGACTTTTGGCCGTTTCTTCGGCCCATTCCACGAGACTTCGCTTGCTAGCCCTGTGAAGGACCAATCTGGCACACAGTGGCAGTTTGAGAACTTTGGCTGTATTATTTCTTTTGATGGGCACGAGCGAGGAAGATTCGCTGATGGACAGGTTCAGCGCAGACACTATGCTTGGAGAGAGGGTTGTTTCCCAAGGTTCCCTTGAAGCCAAGGAAGGTCGCCACAAACCGCAGCAAAACACCTTATTTTATTATAACAAGGCTTTCCTCCTAAAAAGCAGCATGGCAGTGGCGCTACTCATTGCTACTCTTTGTTCTTTTTGCATTGGAAGCTCACGGCGAACTCAGGTAGTGCTGATGGCAGTTTGAACATTCCCAGGCTGGGAGCCTGGTGGAGCCTGGTGGGCGTTGTTGTCGCCAGTCGGTCAGTGGATTCCTGGGTTGCTTGGACCAGATTGCCCCCCAAAATAGGAACAGGCGGCTAGCCAGTGAACCTCAGGGCAACTTCAACAAATTGGTTCTATAATGCACTATACATCATGTATATATAGTATTATTGTGTATTATTGTTCACTATTATTCAATGAAATGTGTTCTAGTCCAAAAAGACTTGGTATCCACAGAGCTTTGTGGAACTGAGGTGGGGTCCTTTAAATATACTGTAGTTTATTCTTTTAGTTTCTTCTTTAAGATGTGGTTTCAGCAGGTGCACCCAGGCCAGCAACATGTCTTTATGTGGATTTGCTGTGTCAAAGGCTGAAATGCTTCACAACTCATGGACCAGCCCAGCGCAAGATGCTGTAAGGTGCAGTCAATGCAGTCAAGCTTTTGAGAGCAAGTCAGAAGAACTATATACTTGTTCCATTTTGATCTAGGGCGGTCCAAACTCTGCACTCAGGGCACTAGTAAGTATAACAGAGGATGTGATCCATGAGAGTTTCTTCAATGATTAGCGGATTTAGGATTGCAGCGTCTAATTAATTCTAATTAGGTTCTTCGGATTAAACCTTGCTTGGCACTGGTCATGCGCTACTATGCCTTGTTACAACATGCTGGCCACCTGGTTGGCACGAGTTCGTTCTCCCTGTCCAATCTCTTACTTGAAAGAGACATCAAGGCAGGCTTGCTTGGAGACCGCAGATCTTCCAGGTCTCCCAGGTCGCCTCATCTCCGAGCAACGCGAGCTCGCTCCGCGCCTTCGCTCCGCAGGGGGGGGAGCTATCAGCACAGTTCCAGCATCGGCCTCTCGGCGGCACCAGCGACATGAGCGGTTGGCCACAACGCTTCCGAAACAACAGCCACGACGCTTGGAACCTCCGCCGGATCTGGGACCCTTTTGGGTCCCCTTCTCGCCGTGCCCAGGTAGTGGCGACGGAACCTTGGGTCTCCCGAGGACAGGGATTGGGCGGGGGAGCACGGGGGCCACGGGGGAGCACGGGGGCCACGGGGGCCACGAGAACGGGGTCGAAGAAAACTGACGTGTGATGGCAGATCTGTGAAATGGTCCATGAGAGTTCATGAGAACACCTTTTTAAGATTGTTTAAGGGGAACATGCTGATGGCAGTAGCGAATATCATGGCATGCAGTCTTGAATCAAATACTGTGATATACTGTGATGCTGCGATGTTTTGATGGATCATTCTATTGACCGTCGTCGAGAACATGGCCGCCAGCCGCTCTCGCGGAAAAACGTGGACAGAGCCTTTTGTCAGAGAGTAGGGGAATGTGTGATTTGAGTGATAAGATATGATATGATATATTATTAATGTTGAAAT
This sequence comes from Durusdinium trenchii, assembly GCA_963970005.1. Taxonomy (NCBI): domain Eukaryota; class Dinophyceae; order Suessiales; family Symbiodiniaceae; genus Durusdinium; species Durusdinium trenchii. The sequence continues at coordinate 570,112 of CAXAMN010014224.1, forward strand.
AAAATCGATTTAATAGTGGCGCCCACTGTAGAGATCCACGCAAACTATACCTTCTCGTGGGGTTGCCACCGCGTCTTGCAAGCATTGTGGCAGGAAAACGAGCTTAAAGCACAGCTCCAGTGTTGGTGGCTTGCCTGCATAACCTGACTGACTCACAAGTGTGTTTCTATTTTTTTGGGGCGGAGCAGGATGAATCCCATGGACATGATATGTATTGATAATTGATATGTGTTTGCATTGCACACCTACACTTGGTGTATATATATATGTATATACATATCTTTCTGAGCTTTATCCGTGTGTCTTTCAACACATGATGTGACTGCTGCGCCTTCTTGAGGCAGTCAAGACGGCACACTAGGGCTTCCCAGGCTCGGGTTGTGGACGTTGAGGGGGCCTTGTGAGGCTTCCAACAGTAATTTAAAGTGATGTACTGATGGGTTTGTCAGATGCTTTGATTTCTTGTTGCCTTATCAAGCATGTAGAGGCTGCTGGGCCTCAACCACAGCAACTCGAACCTCAGCAGCACTGCAAAGAGCATGGTTGATGGGAATTCGCCAGACTTGCTCCAGAGTGACTTTGAAAGTTTGCTTGACTAGTTGATCATTTGACGAGAGAGAGAGAGAGAGACACCAAGACTTGACTTGCTCCTTGATGGGTTCATCCCGTCTTCCGAGGCAGGGTATCCATCACAGCACCTCCAACCTAGGACCCTTGGACAAATCGCATGTCTTTTTTGAAAGCCCGCATGTCGACCGGGAGAAGAGGCGGTCCAGCAAAAGTTTGCTCAAAAAACGGGACGGCTGTGTTCGCGCAATCAAAAAAGTTGTCCGACAAATACGGCCAAGCTCGGCCATTCCATGTGGGATTCACCAGTTGCAACATAGGCAGCCAGCAGCATATGCAGCATGTTTTTTTGATGTTATCGCCTGTATGTTCGATCATGTTGATAAAGTTTAGGTCTCACACAGGTACAGGTTTTGTGCGGTATTTTGGTCCATATGGTCATCTACGTGTCAAGAACCGCCATATATTTGCCCAAATTGGTCGGACGAGGGCGAGTGAGTGCCTGAGTCGGTGCATACTCATGAGATCCAACTTGAACGGATGTTTGTCCACAAGGCCAAATATGTGTGTTCATCCAATATAAAGTTCATAGGGGGGATTTCATCCATATATAAGAGTGTCTGACAACAAAGCTGTGTGCATACGCCATTGTCCTTTCTTTTTGCGGACTTTGCACCCGAGCCATTCAGGTAGCGATTCATGTGATGAGCCCAGCTTCGCCAGGCGGGGCCATATGAGAAGTCAGGACACATGCTGCCATCTTGGTGCGGGGAGTGCTTCTGGAAACCACATGGCTTACCGAACTCACGCCTGTGAATTTCTCCCAGGGCTGAACAACTTGGTCAGCTTCCACATAAGACATAAAACAATGATTTGATGAGTCAGACTTCAGAACATCATTCAGCTGCAACGGGAGGGTTTCCCAAACGCCTGAATCGCTCCTTGCGCTCCCGTTTTCTCGCCGGAACGCAGTCGGCTGGGACTTTTGCGCCGCAGCAGTTCCAACTGCAGTGACCTGGCTGCAGTGACCTGCAAGGAACAAGTGCACCGCTACTAGTAACAAGTGCCTTACTAGTAGTAACAAGAAGCTATTAGAAACAAGTGCTAGTAGTAACAAGAAGAATTTAATTAGAATTGCTGGTTTGGCACACCATTTTGTGCCGAACTACGCCCATCTATGTCCATCTCCCCCAGCATCGTCGCACGAAGGCACATGGACGAACAGGCGCCGCAAGTGCGGTGACACCCACCCACCCCAACAAAAGATTTGAAACGCATTTGAGTTGTGGTACTGTGATTACATAGTTTGCATTCCAGATATTTTCTTAGACTTTGAATTGTTCATTCTCCAGCAGTCTCACCTATTCTTCTTGGATTTCTTTACGATGGCAGACCTCCATGGCGGTCAACTCAGTCCAGGTGCTGGGCCTGACTTCAGCTACCTGGGCCGGTGACCCGACAGCATTAGGGGGCGATTCGCGGAGTGCACCGTGCCATACCATTTCGGGGTGCCTGTTGTTTGTTGGGGTTTGTTTGGTTCACCATGGGGACATCCAGTATCATCCAGCGTCATCCAGAGTGTCCAAGAGTTGATCGCAGTGGGTTCCGCGCCGCCACTGGCAGGCGCTTGGGCTTGTTGCGGGGCTCTTCGAATTGTAGCAGCTGCTGGGCCGATTTCAGCCGCTGCTGGGCGGGGGTTTGCATATCCACGTGGTTTTTTCATGACCGTGAGCAGACTCCCAAATCCAAACTAGGACAGGCGGGCCGCTACCCCACCCCTTGCAGTTATATATAAGTGGATGAGCTAGGGTGTGGACGGTGTGGACCATTAAAACACAATAATCCAGAAATTTCTTGAGCCCGAGCCATCCAGGGAGGGCAGGGACCCCATGAGGGGAGCAGTTTTTTTGTCAGCTTGTGGTGTTTAAGTTGAGAGTTGAGACACCTATAACTTCTTGAGAATTCCCCTAAGAGGCCAGATGGGTGCTTCTGGTTGCGGCCAGGTCACTCGTCAGCTACCCCCACCAATCCAAAGGACCTGATCAGCAATTTGCCAGGTCACCCTGCTGAGGAAGGTGGCACACGCAGGTAGGGCGTGTTTGTGGATGCAGACTGCTGAGATTTTGTGAAGCGCTCCGCTGTTCCTGGCATTGTGTAAAACCGTTTGATCTTCATGATGGAATTGTGCTTGTTTTAATTATGTAATTCTAGCAAGTTCATGGACAGGTGTGCCTTCACTTGCCAGGTAATGTTTGAGAAAATCCTAAGCAGTTGTATTTCAGGTAATTTCCGGTTTCAGATATTGTTGACAGAATGTGTCAAACATATGTTAAAATATATAGGCTATACAATATGTAATAACGATATATTTATATAGATCTATAATACAGTCAATATATGATTGACATGTTTGTAAATAGGCTATTATAGGCAATGTATAGGCGTGGATATAGTTGAATACACCCTGGAAGACTAACATGGACCCTGAAAACCACTGGTTGGTAGAGGAAAACACTCTTCCAGGGGGCCATTGTCAGGGTCTATGTTAGTTTTCGGGAGTTGTAGTTTTCAACACATGCCATAACTGTATTAAGGCAATTGTGTCAAGTGCGGAGGACACTCATGCGATATGCGAGGAATATGTGTCGCTTGCTCTTGACATGTGTGCAGGCCTTTGGGGCTCTACCGCGGAACTTCCAATACAAGCCCCTTCGATAGTCGCATCAAGCTTTCGAAAGGGCAACAACTTGGCCATGAGATGAGTATGTGAGTATGTGGTATCCGAGGTAGGATGAGGTAGGTGAGACGGGATGTGATTCGTGCTCCTTCGCACTGGTCCTGTGTTCTTTTCTTTTTCAAGGTTTTGGTATATTATGGAAGAGTCACATCGAACCTCGTAGCCATCAGTTGAGTCAATGCTGGGCAGCGAAAGAGTCCAGGCTTTGGCTGTTTCAGCTCCATCCGCGCCCCGCCCCCAGGCAGCGTCAACGAGTCGGAGACAGCGAGGAGAGGGGAAGAGTCCGAGAATTCAGAGCACGAGGGAGTGGCCGGAGGGATCCGGAGGGACTGGCTTTTGGGAGGGAATGGCGGTCCCTCGTAACTATGGGGGACGCCTTGGCCGAATGAACACTCAGTCATCCGAATTCCCAAATCTCTCAGTCTTACGTGTTTGCATGTATGTTCCACATGCACAAAATCGCCTCACCTTGTGTGGGTTGCACTGATTTTTTAAGGATATATAAAGTGATATGTTTTTCACCAAAGGGCCACTTCCTACATCAGTCGGGCACCCCCTCGAAGGACCTTGCTCACATGCCCGGCACATGCCGCTTTCAGGAGGCTGGGCTTCTCGAACCGCAGCACTTCGAACTTCAGTTCCTTCAGCTGTACCTCCTTTTCTGACTTTAACCGGAGACATGGGCAGCTTAGTCCGCAAGTTCAGCGTGCCCATGGAGGCTGGGATGTGGGTCCACCTCTTGCTTTATTCATCCATGTTCCCCCTCCCTGGGCTTGCATGTGTGCATCCATAATGCAAAAGTGTTTGATCCAACAAACAGGTAAAAACGGTGTTTTCAATATTGACTGTTGATGACTTGTGCTGTAAACGACAGTGATTGAATTTGTCGGCTCCAAGGGCTGTCCGGAAACTAGATCCTCAGTGAATCCAGTCTCCACGCTTTGTTGTTTGTTAAATATTTGTGTTGGCTGCTTCAAGTGAGCGAGTTGTTTGTTCTGTGTACTCGGTTTGCTGGTGTCCATTGGCCCCCTATGAGGTCATTGTTTGACATTCTGACATTCAGCTTTATGTCAAGCATGAGCAGCCGCTTCCATTGCTGAGAAGGATGAGAGAGCGAGCACAAGCACTTGCCCCCCATTTTTTTTGCAGACATGTGTATTATGCAGTACAGTGAGTTCTGAGGACATTCTTTGCGAGCCGTTGGATAAGATTTGCTGCAAGATGCTTCCCTAGACTCAACAAGTTGAGGTGGGCTGGTTTGGAAAGCCCCTCCTTTCTACAGTTCGTGGCCACAGTCCAGCAGGCTTGGACGCAGTGGGCTACGGTCGGCGTCTTCAATTACTGCATATTGGCCAAGTGGCAAAGGATGATAGCATATTATAACGCAAAGTTTTATGTTTTTAATGTTTGTTCCTACCAATGAAACATGTGGCACATCTGGTATAGGTTTTGCAAGGTTGAGGTCAGTGTCGTTGGAAGGTTTGGTTTGACCCATCAGGTGAAATAAAACATCCGTGCATCCTTTCTGGTGTGTTTGTGTGCGCGGGACTTCTTCCACTGACAAGACTACAGTGACAGGAACATTCGGCAACCAAGCAGGTGTTTATGCGCCATAGGAGAATGGGACAATTAATGAATGACGATGATTTCCTCTACTGGCACTCTCGACCTGTGATTGTTCAAGCAAGGGTAGCCATATAGTGTATATACCATAAACCGAGCATGGTTTCCATAAAGTAAATAGATTGGCTTTCCTTTGCCATGCTGTGTGCTTTTTTCCCCGGACTGCGAATCATCGTTGCAGGCAGGCTTAAAGGCCCCGCGACGACCACAACCTCGTCGCTTAACCAGCATCAAGGAGTTCTGACTTCTCGTGGGGTGGGTCGGTTCTTTGGTCAGGTGTTGATTGAATCCATTCGGAGTCTGGTAGGACACATGGGCTTCAGGTTTGACCCCAACAATCTCGCAATACCGCTCATCATGTCAGCCCTACAGTGCTACAGCTCATTTGCCTGGACCATTTTAAACATGTGGGCTTCAGCCATGTAAGGTCTCATTGCACAGAATTCCCGAAAGCATTGCGAAGGGTTCTTCCGGAAAATCCTTTGAACACTGACACTTCGACACTTACACTTCGACACTCACACTTACACACACACACACACACACACTGGAAGAGCGAAAGCATCCAAGTGCGAAGTATGCCAGTGTCAAAGTATGCAAGTGTAAGTATGCAAGCATGATATGCAAGGGTGAGCATGCAAGCATGCAATGACTATGCAAGCATGCAATGAGTAGGCAAGTGTGAGTATGGAAAACTAGCACGGGAGATGTCCTAATGAAAAAACATTTCCCCACTTTATAAATTCTCTCTTAAAGGCGGAGTGCGGGACGAACAGCATCAACCGAAAGTGCAACCCTCTGCGGAGATCGTGCGTGTCGAGTGCGCGAAATGCAGGCGAGAGTGCGATTCGCCGGGTGCCCGCGCAACCCTCTGCGGAGATCGTGCGTGCCGAGTGCGCGAAATGCAGGTGAGAGTGCGATTTGTCCGGTGCGCGCGCAATCTGCGGAGATCGTGCGTGTCGAGTGCGCGAAATGCAGGCACTGGCGACTTTCTAGTGCTACTTCAGTACGCGGAGCAATCTGTGGAGCTGGAAGCTGAGAACTGGCGACTTTTTAGTACAACTTGAGCACGCGGAGTCTCTGGGGAGCTGGAAGATGAGAACTGGCGACTTTGTAGTACAACTTTAGTACGCGGAGTAATCTGTGGAGCTGGAAGCTGAGAACTAACGACTTTGTAGTCTTGCTGTTGTATAGCTGTTGCTGCTGTTGCTCTTGGCATTTTCGTGGTGAATCATTGATCATGAACTCACATGATCTTTGACACGTGACATTTTATTCAGATCCACTTTAAAATATACTAAAGGTATAAGGTATATAACGTAGACCACCCTGCACTTACTAGCAACATTCAGACCAAGTGTTGGGATTAAATAGGGTTTGGTATTATCAGTTTGAAAATGTGTGATATTATTATTGTCAAAAAATATATGTACACACAGTACAGAAGTTCCAAGACTCTACACTACAGAGCGAGCCCCACTGCCCTCAGAGGCCCCACAAAATACCGGGCCTGAGAGGGTTAATCGTTTACCAAGTTTTACACAGTTGCCAGTCAATTATAATCATCCCTTCATCGCGCGCATGACTTTTCTGTCTGCGAAGGCTGGATACTATATTGTCTTTGCTCAAGCTTTGCGGCGACGCGTCGGTGGCGTCATTAGCAAGGTCCTTTGCCTTGTCTGCCAGCCTGTACGAATTTTGCTGGGCGTCATGGGCAGGCTGTCACACTCACAGCTCCGCACAATGGCTCGCAAGGCAACTTTCGACGTCTCATCCAGGTAGGGGCCAATGATCAACATCCAGCAGGACAAGCATGCCATATCCATCTCAAGCATTTCAAGGCTTTCAATGAGCGTTGCCATCGGGCCAAAATCTGCCTTTATTTTGAGGGCTGCCAAAAGCCACTTGACTCCTTCAAAGCCACTTGACTCAACTGTGAGTTCAGGCACTGAAAGACAAGCCGTTTTCCACAAACTGCCACAGACGCATTGTGGGAAGTCCCACTGCACTGCGCTGCTCTCACATAGCACAAGATGAGCCAATTAATTATAGGAAACGGCATGTGCACTGTGCAATGATTCTCTAATTTCAACATCGATGAAGACGACGCGCCTCGGTGTCATGTATGAAATGGAAAGCAGGTGGTCTCGATGGTCATCTGCTCAATAATTTAGTAGGTCGCACTAAGATTGAGGTACAGTGTGTATGCCCAACCCAGCTTGTGAGTATGGGGTATGTGTCAGTTTCAGAAAATAAGTTGGGTGTGGTGTTTCAGTATTAGGGTTCGTTTGAATGTAGTGAGTCGTTTGTCACTCGTGATAGAGACATACTGACATACTACAAAGAACAAGTTGTGCTACAATGAGGCTGGAATTTGAACCATGGGTCAGCCAGCTTCGAGACCAACAAACAAATCAATCCAAGTCACACTTGTGTCAGTCGAAATACTTCGCCCTCATTCGACGTAGGCCACCCCCACAAACCATCGAATTGGCTTTCGTGTGCTCAATCACAGTCAGCTCATCTGCCCTTCTAATCACAACTATCCTCTCCAAGCGCTGTGCAAATTCTCGCGCTTCCCCAGACACCTCAAGCAAAAAACACCAGACAAACACTTTCACAAACAAAGAAACTTGTCCTGCGCACAAAACACAGCCAGTGTTGAGAGCAGCCGAAGAACAGACTCTTTGAGCTCCTGGATTCTTCTTTCTCTCCAGGTAGTCAATGGGGTACGATTGCACCAAGCGGATTTGGACTTTCTGGGCTTTTGTTCGAGGGGCCATGGGAGCTGAAAACAGCGGCAATGATTTGTCTAAGTCCCTGCCAAGCCAAAACCTACTAGGAACCTCATCCCACAATCAATACACATAGTATAGGACTTGTGAAGCTCAGCTGAAGCAGCGATGCACCAGAACATGACAACGATTACACTCTCTGCAAAAGTCACCTTTTTCCACTCACGGCAGTCAGCGTCAAGAGTCATACAATGTCGACGGCATTGGGCCATGTCCGGAGGGCGCGCCCACTTGTCATCAGGCAGCTCTGCAAGCAGACCCACGCAATGCAACATGCGTGGAAGCACACGCTGGAGAATGTTCAGGCTCATGGCATCACCGAAAGCTTTGCCCAAATGAGGCTTTGAGTTGCAGGTCTTCAGCAACATCTTGATCCACTTTGGGTGCCACCCTTGCAGCATTCCTTGTTCAAAGACGCTCAAGAAGCGAGACCTGTCGAGGAGGTAAAATCCTCGCTCGCCACCACGTGCCTTGGTCAAACATGAAAAAATCCCCACCATCATGTTGAAATAGTTCTTTCCTGCTGCAGCATCGACTATGACTGGTTGAGATGTTGGCTGCATCTTCTTCACTCGCTTCTGGGCCTGCCTGATATTCCTCTTGGCAGACTTGCAGAGTTCGGCTGGTCGACAATCCGAGTTTGCTTCCTCGTCGTCATGCTTCAGGAACCGATTTAGCTCAGAAAGAAAAAGCCCTTCCAGGAACAATGTAACGCTTCAAGAGGGCTGCGTCTTGTAGACAGCATCTTAAAATAAAGTTCACTGTACTAAACGTTTTCACAGAAATGCTGCACAAAAAATATCCATATAACCAACGTCTTATAAGGCGTATACAATGCGTATACAAACAAAACTATTTCCTGTGTGCCTGACGTGCTTTTGTCAACTGCGCCGGGTGCCGGTGCTGGGTACTTTGAGCTGGGTGTGCGCATGCCACGCACACAACACACACCCAGTTCTGGAAAAGACCAGAACTGGCAACACGCGCAAAAAATCCTATTTAGCCAGTGTCGGACTTTAAAAGCCGACGCTGGAAGTAATACACACAACACACACCCAGTCCTGGAAAAGACCAGAACTGGCAACACGCACAAAAATCTTATTTAGCCAGTGTCGGATTTTAATAGCCGACGCTGGAAGTAATACACACAACACACACCCAGTTCTGGAAAAAAACAGAACTGGCAACGCGCACAAAAATCCTATTTAGCCAGTGTCAACTTTAATAGCCGACACTGAAAGTTGAGTTGAGCCCAACGATTCCGAAAGAAAAAGAAGATGAGTTGCACCTTTCGGCGCTATTTTGCACCTTTCGGCGTACTAGTTACAAGTAGTGTTTGTTGGTTATTTTGTGGGCTGGGCGTGCCCAAGCTAAGGCCCATGAACGCCAGCAGGACGAAGATGCTAATTCCTGAGTCTCCTGAGTTCTGGTGATCACAACCCTTTAGAAAATCTAGCTTTCAGGAGCTATGTTCCAAATAATGTCCAGTGCAGACGTCAGCCAACCTGCCACCCCATATGATTTCGGAGATAAATAGAAACATTATTTTGCACTAGACCCCCAGGATTCAATTCTGGGAGTACAGACGGGGATCTTGTCATCATCTCCTTTACAAACTGGTTGTTCAGGTGCACTGACTGAGGCTTGTGCGCATCCTATGCGTCGTGGTCGCCATCATAGCACCCTTCGCCTTTGCGGCGCTGACCTGAGGCATTAGAGTCAGAGTCACAGCCAGCGCAGCTTTATAAGCACGAGCCTTGCCGGGCCGCCTCCGTCAATGAAAACATCATTGCGCGTGGGCCTTAACCTGGCAGGGCCCTGCGGTCTTAAGCTGGGCCCTGCGCAGTCAGCATTATAAGTTAATCTGTTCGAGACTCAAACTCATTGAGCCCAGTGGGGCCCGGCCAAGGCGGCTGGGCCCGACAGGGCATTGAGTCTGACAGCGGTGATTGAATTATTCAATTTGTTTGAAATTATTGACTGTGAGGCTACTTGAATTAAATCACATGACATGCTGGAGACGTTCAACCCAGTGGGGCCCTGCTGGAAGCAGGGCCCTACATGCGCATCCAAAGTTCCCCAACCTTTGGTGAGAGCTACCCCCCCCGCAGGGGGATAGCTCTCGCCAGGTGTTGCCAGCAACGCTTGGCGAGTGGATACCCCCCCCGCTGGCCCCGCGAGCCAGCTCTTGAAGTCAGGCGTTCTCTCGCCAGGCGCATCTGGCGCAAGGGTCCCGACTCGCCAAGGGAATCCAGCAACAGCTGCCGAGAGAGACCCCCCTGCGCAGGGGGTACCTCTCGCCAAGCGAATCCAGCAACAGCTGCCGAGAGCTTGAAAAGTTGCCACCGGCGTACAACGGTTGCTGGCGTATAGCGGTTGCGGCCCCTATGGTTTGCATTATCAATTAAATTTGTTTCTTTAAATAAGCCAAACTGCATGTCTGCCGCCGCCATGGTGCATCCGCGAATCTTCTCGCCTTGTTCTCATCTGCCAACCTTCAACATTCAACAGCCCACAGATAAGCAGCGTGGGTTGTCAATGATTTCATTATTAATCAATCAGGGCATGGAAAGTCAAAGTCATGGCCTGCCAATCGCATTCAACAAGGCAAAGGTGCAAGACGAGGCTGCGTTGGCTGAAGATCCAGCAGCGGCAGTGGCCCCTTTCTTCCTCAGTTGTTCTAGAGTCTATTTAGATTGAAGCAGCATCATGAGGTAAAAGCTCTGATCAAATACCTATGTAGCCGAGCATCGCCCTTTTTCTCCTGTCCTTCCTGGCCTTATTAGCAGCCCGACGCGTAGCGGAGTCAAGTGTCTGATGCCTACGCGCACGCTCAAGTGCTGAAGGTGTCTCAGGCCGAACAACATCCCATTCTCCCAGAATCATTGCCACCTGGAGCCAAAAGATCGGTGAAGCACTTGCGCAGCTTGGAGTTGTTTGCCTCCCAGCTTCTGCTTGCAAGATCTCCTGGCTGGACCCCTGCATGTTCAGGAGGTGTGGGAAAGCACCAGCCGCTTCTCCAGCATTTCATACAGGACACAGCCACACCCAAAAACGTCTTGCCGCTGGCTCGCCAGTTCAATACCCTAGCATCAATGCGCGCACAGCCAACTAGGTTTGATCAGAAAGTACTAGAAAGATAAACAACCACACAAGACTTGCAAGCTCAGCAGCATTCCAGATTTCAAAAGGCATGTACTCCGGTGTTCCAGCGATTCCAACATCAGCTTCAGGACTATCTTCCATTGTCGCGCCGAAATCACCAACCTTTATTATTTTCAGGTCAGTCACGAAAATGTTGGCGGGCTTTATATCTCTGTGTAGAAGCCCCAGGTTGTGCATGTAGATCAAGGCGCTGCTCACCTGCAGCATCATCTGGGCACACAGCTCGGGTGGAATATGTTTGCCACCGTAGATCACAGAGCGCAAGTCAGATTCTAACAGCTCCATCTCAAGATAAGGGAGGCGATCTGGTCCTTGGCATGCGCCAAGACTCTAAGATTTGCCGACCAACTTTTCAACCACTGGCAGGCAAGCAACCTAGCAACCCGGAGTCATAGATCGCGACCAAGTTTTGGGTGAGCAAGCGCTTGCATAATGTCACTCTCAGTTTCCAAAGCATGTTGCAAGTCTTGGCTGAGAGACAGCTTACATGCTCGCTTCTGGAACGCACAGCCCATGCCACCTTTGCCTAGGAGCTCCACATTCACGTAGCCCAAGTCTGTCTCGAGTAGATGCACGAGGTTACGCAGGTCCTGGTCCTGGTCCTCATCGCCGTCATCGTCTCCCAAGATTTGTGTAGCTCAGTCCCTTTGAACCCTTTGTCATCCTTGTTTTAGATTTCGATCCAAAATAACCCTGTGTATATAATATCCAAGAAATGTTGCGGTACTAGGTTTGTTATCACTATGATATGTTGTCTTGTTTTAAAAACCCCTTGCAACCTTGATGGGCACTGATGCTGCGCAAACATAAGGCCACATCCATCTAAACCCTGGCGCTTGCCAAAGAAAGATTCTTAAACCATGGTTCAATGATGGCAGACATTTTCCCCAAAGGCTGCCAGTCAATGTCGTTGCACCTGACCTAACATCCGATCATTGTCAAGTGCTGCCAGCGTGTAAGGCCCCGACTTCAGCATCCCAAGCAACCACCACCAATCCTGCAACGAACCACTTTCAAGACGAGCAGTCAGGCCACACCCACGTCAAGCTGAACCCTGCGGGACCCCGCTTTGCAAGCAGGGGTCCTACAAGGGTTGGCTAGACAACGCGTGGCAAAAGAAAAGGACCGCCTCTGTAGTTTTGCAGAGCCCCGCCATGATAGCCTGGTCACATACGAACAACAGCCAACAACACCGACAACTTGCAAGCACGCTTGCCATCGCAGGATCTTTCAACTGGGGGGGAATCAGCAACTAGTGTCAACATATAGTGGAACATGAAAGCATTCGCGGGCAAGAATAAAAAATACGCAATTCAACAGAAAAAGGAAATGAACAAAAGTAGCTGCCTGTAGCCACGCTGATGCTCTGCCAAAGTGCTCCATGAACGCGTCACATAGACGTAGCGAGGCTCCATGGTGGCTCACAAAGGCACTACCAAAGGCGCTCAGGGTCGTCTACCAAGTTCGAGCTGATAAAGCTCCCCAAATCCAGTTCGATTCAACGCCCTTCAACTGAATGATTTGACTTTGAACGAACGGATGACTGCGAGGTGACATTGTAACAGTGGTTGACCATCAACAAATGATTGTATCACAAACTGACACTTCCAGGCACAGCCAAGATTGAAAAAACAAATGTATTTATACAACATGACCATGTCACACAATTTAAAGCTGAATGTTACTAGTAAGTGCAGGGCGGTCTACTTTATATACCTTTAGTCGCCCCGTTGGTACCGACAAAAAGGGCCTAGTCAAGGATTTTTAGTTTGATAAAACAGTGTGAGCCAACGTCTCCAAGCATCGCTTCAAAATAACTTATTCTGAGCAAGCAGTTGTCAGGTCTCTTCTTGTAGACAGCATCTTAAAACAAAGTTCACCGTGCTAAACGTTTTCACAGAAATGCTGCACAAAAAAATCCATATAACCAACGTCTTATAAGGCGTATACAATGCGTAAACAAACAAATTTATTTCCTGTGTGCCTGACGTGCTTTTGTCAACTGTGCCGGGTGCCGGTGCTGGGTGCTTTGAGCTGGGTGTGCGCATGCCATGCACACAACACACACCCAGTTCTGGAAAAGACCAGAACTGGCGACATGCATAAAAATCCTATTTAGCCAGTGTCGGATTTTATTAGCCGACACTGGAAGTAATACGCACAACACACACCCAGTTCTGGAAAAGACCAGAACTGGCAACGCGCACAAAAATCCTATTTAGCCAGTGTCGGTTTTTAATAGCCGACACTGGAACTAATACACACAACACACACCCAGTTCTGGAAAAGACCAGAACTGGCAACACGCACAAAAATCCTATTTAGCCAGTGTCGGATTTTAAAAGCCGACACTGGAAGTTGAGTTGAGCCCAACGATTCCTAAAGAAAAAGATGATGAGTTGCACCTTTCGGCGTTATTTTACACCTTTCGGCGTACTAGTTACAAGTAGTGTTTGTTGGTTATTTTGTGGGCTGGGCGTGCCCAAGCTAAGGCCCATGAACGCCAGCAGGACGAAGAGGCTAATTCCTGAGTCTCCTGAGTTCTGGTGATCACAACCCTTTAGAAAATCTAGCTTTCAGGAGCTATGTTCCAAATAATGTCCAGTGCAGACGTCAGCCAACCTGCCACCCCATATGATTTCGGAGATAAATAGAAACATTATTTTGCACTAGACCCCCAGGATTCAATTCTGGGAGTACAGACGGGGATCTTTAGTATATTTTAAAGTGGATCTGAATAAAACAGATCATGTGTCAAAGATCATGTGAATTCATGATCAATGATTCACCACAAAAATGCCAAGAGCAACAGCAGCAACAGCTATACAACAGCAAGTAGTACAACTTTTAGTACGCGGAGTATCTGGGGAGCTGGAAGATGAGAACTGGTGACTTTGTAGTACAACTTTAGTACGCGGAGTATCTGGGGAGCTGGAAGATGAGAACTGGCGACTTTGTAGTACAACTTTAGTACGC
>CAXAMN010014224.1:584630-614143 GCA_963970005.1 Durusdinium trenchii
GCCATTGTCCCCTTACCAGCAGCCCAAATGCTCACGACGATGAGCTGGGCTGTCACCGCTTGGCCGCCGGTGGGGGGTTTGGGAGGCCGCATCGCACACAAACACGCACACGCTCCCTCAACTTCCACGAACGCACACATACGCAGACTCGTTTCCACAAGGACATAGACACACGCACAGAAACCCACACACTACCTCAACTCACTCGACTTAACACTTCTCACTACACACTTACCGGATAACTCGCACTCTGATTTCCTACGTGATGAAAAATGCTTTCGGGCCACTCGTCGTCTAGTTATTGTTTTTTTTGCCCGGGGGGGCGCAGAGCTTGTCATTGCATATTGAAGCTAATGGGTGGCAATCTTCCGTTTGCACCCGGCAGGAGCAACAGTCTGGGCCTTCCGGGCCCTTGGACGATGCCTTCAACAACTGTCGCGAGGTCACAGAAGCGGACTTCTCGGACAAGATGTCCTATTGCTCCGCTCAGGAGATGGGGAAGGCCGAACCATTGGAGGGCAGACCCAAATTGAGGAATGGAATTGGCCAAGAACATCGCTACGTTCGGAGCTCCTGGCCCTACTACTAGGAGCAAATAGCTTCTAGATGCTTCTAGTAACGTGATCCATTTAAGGCTGGAGATTCACCCGTCAATTATTTGTTTCATCGCTGTGCATTTGATCGCTGCAAACGAGGCGTCGATCTTCGAGTTCATCACCCCGTCAGGGTCAATGACCTTGTCAACCAGGCGATGGAGCCGAGCTGGACATTTCACAGAAGTCTTTGGGAAAGGGATGCCCCCAAGTACTATAGGTCTTTAATAGTGGGTACTTAGGTACCCGGCCGGCAGAGGTCTAGAGTCAACAGCCTACCATTGTAGACCTTAAGATGTGGTACTATTGTACAGGAGATGACCGGCAGATAGAATATACAACCATAGTGCTTTGCTCTGAAACAAGTCCTTTTTATTTCAACACTCTTAGAGCTGTTTTGTCAAAGTGTGGGTATACCATGTTTGTCCCCACCCCAGCGTACTGGCTTCTACATGTCAGCCTCCAACCTTGCAACCAACCTACAAGAATGCAACACCAAAAACAAATTAACCAAAAGGTCTGGGATGCTTGAACGCGGCCGGTTTGCAAAATGAAGTCTTCACATTCTTAGCTGAACTTTGTACGTGTTTGGTGGCCTATTCTGACCTCCCTAGCCCGTGCCGATGGATTGTCCGGCTCAGGTGTTTAAAAACTCAGGCAGCCTGGCAAAGATCCCTCATTGAGCAGCAAAGGTGCGGCTTCATCGCGCGTTTCTTCACCCCAAATCGCGTCGTTTGGCATGTAAATGCACGCCGTGGAGTTTGGTATGTTTGGCGTTGTTGGCAACCATTTCAAAAACAGGATCCACGACAGTTTGTTCAAGATGCGCATGGAACACACATTGAATGAATCTTTGCAAGATCATATCATCAAGGCGGCCAGAGGCCTTGAAGAGTCCCATTCATTCGTTTCATCGCAGCTCCTCCTGAAACTCAGCGATCGTAATGAGCGCTTGTTGATGTTTTATGTATCAGTCAGTTGGCGTGTTAAAGTTGTCGCAGGCATTGTTCTTATGTTTTGTTTGGTCAATGCACATCGTGAGAGAATCGCAAACAAACCAACTTTCAGTGTTTCAGTTTAAGTGTTGTTTGTTCTTTTACCGTCAGTTTGCCTTGCAAACCACTTGTTTGGGAGGTCTTTGCTGATGCTGGTCTCACGAAAGCTCCACCAAGCGGAAGAGAAGACCAAGCTGGACATCGCTGTGAGCGAGGATCAGCGTGAGCTGTTCTTTGGCCGCTGTGGCCGGTGCCGGCAGGTTTGAATGGAAGTGAGGTCAGTGATCACAAAGTAGATCTCACATGTGTTTAAAGATGTTTATAGTGATTTGACTGGTTTGGGTGACATCTCTAATGTATGTAATTTGCAAATCATGTATGTTTTGTTGCGTTTCTAGAAGGGTCAAGGACCTAAGGACCTACGGGCCTACGGGTGAGTTTTGATTGGTTGCCAAGATTTTGCTGTCAACCATGCATGTTGACGGATTAGGAGCGAACTCTCCTACCCATGTTTCTATGACTTGCAGGTTGCGGAACTTCCGGAAAATTGTCACTCGGACTGTGGAGAACGAGGAGTCAGCAGAGATTCAGAGTGCCTGGGCCAAATCGACAGAGGGGTGTGCTACGGTAGCAGAATAGCATGCACAGTGACCCCACAAGAGATTTTGAGTGAATCCCTACTTCTACAGCGGTACCGAAGGCCACGCGCTACTTTCATCGACTGAGACCACTTCTGGTCCGATGGTGCAAGCAGGTACCTCTGCAAACGGGTGTTGAAGTGGGAGCATCGAGTTACCACCCGGCTGTGGCATTGAGCACTGTGATAGGATGTGTGATTTTGTACGGGCTGAAAAGGAATACCTCAAGCACTGTATATCAGATCGTTGCCATGTAATTATATCATTGTCATTATACTATATATACATATATAGTTGAGTAATGGTTTGAAATGTTCAATGTCAAGATGGACTTGCGGAAACTGATCATGCATATTCGTGCGCCGCTCCGCCAGGTAAGAATCTCTTCGTTTTTATTGTGGAAACTGATCCGGTGCTCCGTGCTGAAGTCAGCCAGTTGTGCCAATTGTTGGAGTTCCTTGGCACAGCTGCTTAAAATAATAGGACATGTCCACATGGGCCAAGGGGCTTGTGATCCGTCCTCGGTGTTTGTACCGTCCAAGAAGGCTGAGAGAGCAGTGGGAAGATCGGCAGGAGCTAGCCAGCTGGATTTGTTTGAGCGAGGCTTTGTCAATCTCCTCTGTGGACTCATGGTCTACCGCTTTTGGAGCATGCGAGGGCGAGGGTCCGTTGCGTTGATGACATTTGCAGTGGCTTCAGGTTGCTTCTTCCTCCGATTGAGCCTGCCGAAGGCATATGTTTGTAAGATTTTGTAAGCCACAGAAAGCATTTGTTTGTAAGTAGATACGGCAGAAAGACTCAGATGGGTCCAGAGACAGAACCACCTTTCGAACCAACAAACTGTTTTTATATGTTCCTGCCGGCACCTGTTTCCCTGGCTGGAGGGTTGCCCTCGTTCAGGGTGACTAAGATTCAACATGACTAGGCATGTCCAATGACCAGGCCCAGGCATGGTCCTCCGCACTGGACCGGATCCAGGCAACGGATAATACGGTAGAAGCATGTTGACTCAGGGCCAAGTGGCAACAGCACGAAAGCGGGCACGTAAATTCATTTAGAATCTGTAAGCAAGGGGCGTCTCTCCAACAGCTATCAATCACGTGGGCGATATGTCTCAAATCTACATCAATGGTTTGATCATGGTTCATATGCAAAATATAGTGATCAACAGGCAACCGGTGCTTTTGCTGCTTCACCACCGGCTCCTTTCCGACTGAGGTATCGGTGTAAGGCCTTTGGAAGTTTGACCGCGGCCGAATCCGAAATCAGCCACCTCACCGAGAGCGCCGGTGAGCCGGCCGCATCTGGTGCATGCGCCCGCCTTTGTTCAGTATCGACTCGAGTAGGGTACGAGTCGCGGAAAGTTTGGTGCGATCACCTTGAGAGCTTATAGGTAAGAAACAAGCTTGATACACCAACAGAAGGACAACCAACCAGTCCTCCTACTGCAGAGTGTACCGACTTGAAGATATCATGGATGATCATAGATGGGCTCCTGAACGGTGAACATCACACTTCACAAGAGCCCAAGCGCTGCTACTGCAGCAGGCAGGGCTTGTTTGCCGCTTGCTTGGCCGCTTGGGCCAGTCCCACTGACACCAGCCGATGTGCAAGCCCCGCACCCTTCCCATTCCACAACCGCACATGCGTGTCACATAATATGTCTCCTCATCCGTCATCCGTCCTCCCTCAATGCTCGTCATTCCCCAGGTTCGACCACGGAGCGCAGCCCGACCTTCCTGGTCTTGTTGGGCACCTCGTGGCTCGATCGAGACTTGCCCTATGAGTTCAAGCAGGACGCGGCACGCCGAACCCTGGCGACTGCGGCAGTCTGTGCGATGTGAGGCATCCTGGAAAGACACCACGCGGTATACCGCGGTTAGGGGCGTTGTGGCGCATCATTGTAGGGACATATGAACCATTACTTTGTTGCGAAATTGTCGGGTGGGGCAGGGTGGGTCCCGGGTGGTAGTATACCAGGATATACCATGGGACCTGGCTCGACATCAAAATGACAAAAGTGTAGATCAACTTATTAAGTTAATAAGTCATCCTCAACTTATTGTATAGAAGCTTCGGAGACCTTTGAAGCACTTGGGAGACCTTTGAAGCACTTGGGAGGCCTTTCAAGCACTTGGGAGGCCTTTGAAGCACTTGGGAGACCTTTGAAGCACGATGTGTTTAAACAAAAGGCGGTCCCAGCACCCTGTTTTCTGGCAGGAGTTTGTCTATGTCACATTGACCAGCCGGGCGGAGGAGTTCGAACAGGAGCCTTGGCTATCAATGGCCATGACGGGAACCACAGGTTTTTCGTGCATCCGCGTGCCATATTTGGATTATAGGCTAATGATTGACGTATTGGCTTGGTTTGGAATTGTTGTTATTGTCATTTTGTGTTGTCATTCGTTTTTTGCTTTTGTGAGAAGTTGCAGGTTCGGGTGATTGGATCGTAGTAGGCCATGGGACAATGCTTTCTAGACAATCGAGTGGGACCCCTCTTAGGCCGAACATAGATTTCAAAAGGGCTTGCAGGTTGGATGGACATGCTATGCTTTGTGGCTGTACCGAGTTCACGTTCTTTCTTTTTAGCGGCGGCGGTTCGATGCCGGTGCAGTCCTTGGCAGGTGGGCAATGAGCTCTCAGCTTCGAGTGACGATCAGATTCGTAGTGTTTTGAGGGAACGAGGTGGGACATCGACAGTTCTGAGAGAGATCGACGCCTCGGATCTTAAGCCCAGATGATTGCAAGTACTGCATGTATAGCCGAGTTTATGTAATTTCAATTCATTTCATCCAATGTAAGTTGAACATAGCCCCTTCATTGAATGATTGGCCTTTAGGCCACTATGGGCTGACTGGGTGCGGCTAAAGCACCAAGATTCACTACAGATCTCCAGACATGACATCACCACGTACTTGTACACCTTTTTGGGTTACGGTGCGTCCCTGGAAAGCTTTGCAGCCGCTTTGGCATTTTCTTATGTTCAAGTTCAAGGTGATGCCTTCCCAATGTACTTGAGCATTTGGCCTGTTCGATGACATCAGTCCTAAGTTCAGTGTATCCATGAAGTGAGAAGTGGAGAAACCATGAGAAACCTGTTTGGTTCTATTTGACCTCGGGGCCTGTGTCCCAAAGAAGGGCCCCACCCTCAATTGAAGCTGCGCACATATATATTTTGAACGGCAGGAGGTGAATCACTGAAAAACACATGGGTATTCAGTGCTGGAAGGGGTTTGGTGGTATTCAGCATTTGGGCGGAATGAATTGGGCTTTGAGATCTTTGGGGATTTGATATGTTTGTTTGTGCGAAAAGGTGTAAATAGATGAGCACACATTAGAAAAGCAATTCAAACACAAGCGCCAGTCAAAGGAGACAACTGAAGACAAATCACAACAAGACAACACTCACATGACAAAATGAAGACAACAACACCAGAGCAAAACCAAAAGAGCCAAATCAAACAAAACCCAATTGTTCTCAAATGCATCATCTCAAATTATCTATTTTTTCTCAAATCATCTCAAAAAATATCAATCCAGCATCTCTAGCTAAATGTAACACTTAAAAGGAAGACACTTCTTGTCCCGGCTCAAAAAAATCTCAACCTGTCTCAACATTTCTCATATCATCTCAAAATTTATCGGAAGACTAAATCTACACGATGGCTCCAGGACAGATTATCTAAATGTTTCTCACAATATCTCGAACAATCTCGGAAGATGCAACGTCATGTGACAAGTGTGGAACATCTTGGAAACACATGGGCACTCAGTGTGCACATATGTGTTTGATTGTGTTCGTTGTTGTTTTCATGCTGTCAGATTTCTAAAAATATGTAGCCACTCGAGGTTGACAATGGAAGGACACTTTGGCCGCTCAGTTGTCGGTATCACATCAAAAATGTACGGTTTAAAAAAGACAGAGTTAATGCCAATTCCTCTAGCTGCTTTGGGCTTTGGTAACCCTGATCAGTGTTCAAGTGCCCCTGGTTTTCCACGCACCTTTCTGGCATATCTGCCGGCACTCATTCTGGCACTCTATCTGGCATGTCTTCTGACATTCTTTCTGGCGTATCTTCTAGCATTATTTCATTTGACGCTCTTTCTCACTTTCTTTCCGGCATATCTTCTGACGCTCTATCTGGAACATCTTCTGAAATACTTTCTGGCATATCTCCTAACAATCATTCTGGCACTCTATCTGGCAAATCTTCTGACGTTCTTTCTGGCATCCCTTTTGGCATTCCTCTCCTCTCCTCTCCTCTCCAGTGTTCCCCGCCGGACCTCAACCGCGAGCTCCGGACGGCAGGGTTCCTCAACTGCGAGCTTCGGCTGGCAGCGTTCCCCGCCGCACCTGAAGATAGAACTCCAGAAAGAATGTCAGAAGATATGCCAGACAGAATGTCAGGAGAGGAGAGGAGAGGAGAGGCGAGGCGAGGCGAGGCGAGGCGAGGAGAGGAGAGGAGAGGAGAGAGGAGAGAGGAGAAAGGAGAGAGGAGAAAGGAGAAAGGAGAGAGGAGAGAGGAGGAGAGGAGAGAGGAGGAGAGGAGAGAGGAGGAGAGGAGGAGAGGAGGAGAGGAGAGGAGCGGAGCGGAGCGAGAAGGAGAAGGAGAAGGAGAAGCACGGCAGCTGACATAAAATCTAGCAACCTTCACCTGACAGGTGGGGAAAAATGCAATATTGCGCGCTGGTGTCACCAAAAAACATTTCTTTTTAAATCCTTCTGCTTCAGGGGGCGCAATTGTTTCAGTGAGTGAAGATTGGCACATCCTTGAGCGCAACGAATGGGGGATATGTGGGATTCTGACTGTGGCGCAGGACGTCCCACAGTCAGCCACCCCCATGAGCCACATGGCGCAACATGGTTCAACATAGTGTGTCACAACGACTCAGAACGACGACAACAGCATCGACTCAGCAAGATCCATCATTGGTGTCGGACATGCTTGGACCGGTGGGACCCCTGGTCGATTCACTTGTTTCAGCCGATTAGTTTTCTGGGTGCTGGTTCAGCAAAGAAAGGTCACTTGACGCAGGGTGCTGGCTCCTTGCGCCAGGCATCCGCGAATATTTGTTGCACCCCTTGTCCTTGGAAGACATGCGCCGCACCGCGGAAGCAGCACTCCAGCGTCGTTGGGCTGAGGACGCGGAGTGAAGTCTTGGACCTTGCGCTGGGAGCGAAGTCTCTCCCCATGCCTGGTCCGAACCGTTCGTGATGGAGAAGATGCCCCCAAATAGACAGAAAAGTAGATCTCCACTAAGAACGTTTTGGAAACCATCAATTTCAATCTATTTGGGGACCACTATGTAGATGCCCGATCAACCCTTTTTCCTGTCAAGACGGGACGTTCCTTTTTTAAACCGCTTTCGCCCTGGGCAGCTGCGCCCGAAACGTGCGCGAGGAGTTTTTGGTGTGCGAAACCCTGGGCCGGGGTTCTTCCGGCATCGTGCACCGCGTGAAGCGTCTCCGGGACGGGCAGATTCTAGCGATGAAGGCGGGGCCGCGGCTCATGCTGCATGAGGGCGAAAAGGGGGCAGGTGGAGGGAACGGTGTCTCGCGCGTGTTTGAGTTGATTGTTTTTTTCACGTGGGAAGTCACAGAGTCACATAGTCTCACTGTGTCACATAAATAAACAGTGGTTGCATATGGTTGCATGTTCAGCCACTTGCCTTTAGTTTCACAGGACTTGCAAGATCCTTTATTACCTTCATGATGCAAATGACGGCATGTTTGTGACATGCCTCGTGAGTCCGTCATGCAGGAAGTCCCCACACGACTACTACGGGAAAAGGAGCGACAGAGCTTGCTTCAGGAGGCACGAAGCAATCCGGGGCGAGTGTTGGGTGGCATCATCCCCCTTATCCATGTTTTATCCGACTGTAGGATCGAGATGTGCCGCTTGCTCCTGCACCACGATGAGAGACAGGGAGAGAGATTTAGACCAGCCTGTCTAATTTTAAGAGAGTGCAGACATGTGAAAACCTTTGATTTTTTGAACTACTATGCAAGCCAACCTCAACATGATCGAAGACAACTTTTGTAGAGAGAGTGTCATGTTGCTACGGCAATTTGACGATCCCTTGAGAAAAAATAACGATAGGGATGTCATTAAAGATGATACCTTGTCCTATCCTATTATTCCTAAGCATCGCAAGCTGATGGTTCTTTTTACACGCAACCTGATGTGTGTGTGTGTGTGCGTGCTATGATTGCAAATCACCAGCCGTACGTGCTTGCGATTGCCTGCGTGTCGAGTTTCCATGCTTTTTCGGGGGGTCGTAACTTGCATAACAAAGACGCTCATCAGTCATCAGCCAATACCTGTGATACAGCAGGAGGTGTGCACTGCTTACCTGCATTCGGTTGAGCTGCGGACACGATGTTCCTGTTCCTTTGTGGTGTACACATCTTGCTAGTAGGTTCTTGCTACTACGAACAACGCCTTTTGCTACTAGTAGCTTCTTGTTCATCTTGTTCCTAGTAGCAATGCCCTTTGTTTCTACTAGCTTGTTTGCATTATGCGATTATTTATAGTTTCGGGGTCCCCGGAACGAAGAAGTCCCATCAGGTTCACCTGTGGTATCCAACCCTTGTAGGAAGGAGTAATTGATTTTGTGCAATAGTTGCCTGAAAACCCTTGAGCAAGCAGCAGGAAACCAGGTTCTGATTCTCTTGGACAATCATGGAGCACCCCTTGACAGGATGTGTAGTTTGAGAAACGCTTGGCAGGTGTGTTGTGGGCCAATGGACGACCCATACCCTGCCGACAAACTCCTCACACCAATACCAAGTTCCAAACACGCACCACACCGATCCGTACCAAACACATGAGGTTTGCGCTAGTTTTGAGGTCTTTCAATTCTGCTGGGAGTTACCGTAACAATATGATATTATGGCATGTTGAAGTATAGAGAAACGGTCGCCAGGAGTTCTTCGCTTTCGGAGTTCTTTCTGCCAACGGATCTCGTTGAAGCTCTCGCTGGTCACCTTCGGTCGGCCGGAATCAGCAGGTGTCTTTAATGCAGAGCTTCAGCTGGCCCTCCATCATCTCATTGGTGTGCGCCTGGGAAAACCCGTGTCATGGATGCAGTCATCATGCAGGGTCCCAGGGGGTCCCAGGGTGGCGAAATTCGGCTTCCAAGCCAATCTCGAGGTGGATTTTGATGGCTGTTCACGAGTCACTCTGACACTCCTATGAAGCCCCTTCGTCAAGCCACGGCATTGTCTTTAAAAACAGATTTGACGTCCTTGGTTCTGAAGAGTGGAAGAGAAGAACCAATGCCTTCTGATCAATCATTGGATACTGCAATGAACACCTGTGACACATCTCCACACCAGCACCAGCGAAGGCAGCAGCGGATGCACTACATCGCTACTCAGAAGCATGGGACTTTGGTTTCTTTTTGAGAGCGCGTGGAGTCGAGGTGTAGGTGGTGCCTAATCAAAAAGCCAGATGGGTATAGATTGCCTCACCCTCAACCGCAAATAGTCAAGGCAGTTAGTGCCGTTTATGTCTTAGTTGAGATGCGTGCTATTCCCTTTGTGGCTTATGACTCGTATGACCTCTGCGGGTTGCCCGAAGCATGTCTTGTATACATGGGAGGCAGGAGTCAGCATCTCAACTCAGAAGCTCAAGAACCTGACCAAAGAAGAACCTTGACCTTAAGCAATAAAGGAACCTTGCAGCAACTGAAATTTGCAGACCATTGGACCTGGCCCAGAAAGATTTTACACCCTTGATATTCCACGATATTCCCATTGGGCCACTGGCCCCCCCCTTGAGTCCCTGTGCAGATCACATGTTCTCCAGCCGAGTTCGAAGTTCAAAGTCTGCGCCAAGTCAGCACGTATTTTCGCGTCTCATCCAGGTAATGCCCTTCTCCGAAGGTGGGTCCTTAAAGAGCCGCATCTCCCAAGCCTTGGTGCAAGACGTGGAAGGTCGCGTTGTTGGTCGGATCGGTTGGATGGGGGGTCCCAACCGGTTCTCGCGGTGAGAGAACGGGCCGTTTTCTGACAGATGAGGGATTCTGTTCAATGGTTGAAGTCACGGTGAGGGTTATACTCTTGCATGAACCTTGGGGGTGGCTTCAATGGGGTTATACTCTTGCGAACCTCAATGTTCGTGCATGATAATATATATTATATATATATATATTATTTATTATATATATATATGGTTTTGGTTATATAGTGGTTTGGCAGACTTGCTCAGGGTTGTTGTTGGAGCAAGGTTACGGGGAGTGTGTCACATTGTATGGCACAGCACATCATTCACCCAACATAGTCGCGTAGTGGCTGCTGATGAGCTTCCAGAACTGAAGATGGGCACAATACATTGAACAAAGTATCGATTCTCAATGTTCAGTGGCGTTGTTGTAAGGGCCATGGCGGGCCTCGGATGCATATCCGGGGGCACTAAAACAAAGTGTCCTCAATCCATCCTGCCAAGTGTGCGGCAGGTGCATCACTGATGGCATCATTCTGGAGTGCAATGACTTACTAACCATCCCAGACTCCCAGACCTTTGGCGCTTTCTTTCTCATCTCTCAAACCCCAAGCCCCCCTACCCATTCGATGCCGTCACTGGGTCCGCCAGGGTCACCGGCCGCGGCCAGGACTTGAGCACTGTACGAGGAGCAACTCCTCGTTGAGCTTACGCCGGGAGCCTCGGGAGCGGGCGATGCCGCCGCGAGTGGTCCGGTGGTGGTCCGGTGTTCCGGGAATTCCTAGAAACGGTGGGGACCTACGGTCTCATACTATGGATTCATTCATGGCATGATGACGTGAGCTGCAGGTTTATCAGTATACAACTCATTGAAATTGATAATTATCATCAAAATTCACAAAACAAATCCTTGACTCAGGTGGACAGCACCTGGGCGCATGGTACGTGCAGAGCCTTCATGGTCTTAGCTTTCTGCATCACCACGGCGTCTTGCACCGAGACATCAAACCGGAGCCTTGGATGGATCGCTTGAATCCTTGGCACCTGGGGTTTCACCGGATCTGGGATCTGGACTTCCTCCCTGGGCTCCTTTGCTACGCCAATAGCATCGAATTCAGCGATAAAAGACCTCGCAAAAAACGACATCATACGACAAGAGGCAACAACGTGAGCGGGATGTCAACTAACTTGCAGGACATATCGTAACTTGCAGGAGTCCAAACATCGTGGTAGCGTTTGACCTTTGGAGTCAGTTCTGCCATATTGTGGTCGTCAGGCTGGGATACTGCCAGGAGTTCCAAGTTCGGGTGCTTTTCCCGCTGTGGGCAATCAAGACCGCCTGTAAAATCCACCGAATCCAGTTATATAAACAGTTGGTGAATGAGCGGTCCTCTTTGGCTGATTGAAATTCTACTAAATATAATAAATGGATCCACTCATTTTGCTGTAAATGTTGTCATGTTTCATGGCTGTTTTAGTGAGGGTGAGACATTTGCCGTTCCAGTCAACCAGTTGACTCATTTGGAGCTGTTTTCCACAGCTGCGGCGATCTCTTATGGGCGACCCGTGGTTTTCATGAGCGAGCTGTGGACTGAGGACAATTTGATGTTGGGACATGGTGGTATCACCCTTCAGCTGCTTGGGACTGATCGTGAGTCAAGGAGGTCAGGCCGGAGGTAGTGCCGGAGGTCAGGCAAGAAGACCATTACAGGAGATGCTGATAGTCATCCTGCTTTACACTCCCTGAAATCATTGGAAAACCATTGCTTTGTAAAGGAAAATGGTCATCTAAGGGGCCAGGTGTTGCTTTCATGATGATTCCGGTTGGTAGTCCGGTGGGTATATATAATAAATAATTTGAATTATTATTTGATATCCTATATATAGTTCACTGCATCGATTGGCATAGCTCAACACCATTGGGTAGAGGCCCCAGTGAACCAGTATTTTCGTTTTCACGCCACATCCACTTCAATCAGTAAAGTGCTCCGAACGTTTGGTGTTTTGTTTAGTGCTTGGGGTACTAATACGGGCCGAGGCGTTGGGATTCCTTTCCTCTGGGGTGCACCGTTCGGATTCACCCGGATTTTGCGGATTTACGGTCGAAGGCCGGATTGACTAGGGGATTGTTCACTCCACGTGCAATGCCGCGGGGTTCCAGTAGGTTGTGTGTGTTTCTTGATCCTGTTTGGTGCGAGAAGGGATGTGCCCGGCCCGGGTGGTTTGAAAGATTGCACTTCAGCCATGCCCAACCCATGCCGTGCCATACTCACATAGCTTTTCACCATGCCATACCATATTATGCCATACTCACCTGGATCAACCATTTTAGGTCGAACGCTGTGGGAATCCAACCGCGTGAGACGTCAGGATTTGTGACCTTGGCAGTGCCATGCGGCTACCTTCGGGAGACAAGGACAGCTACCTTTCTTTGCGTTTGATTGCCCCAGTCGACGTTCCCGTGGCATTGATGCTCAGTAAGATGCAGTTGTTGACATCATTTTATGCATAAGCCCGGGGGGCCGGGGTAGGCCGCTAGTAGAGGTGGGGTATCTAGTAGCTAGGGAGTCGGTAGCTAGTAAGGGAGAAGCTAGTAGCTACAAGAAGCTACTACCGACAGGACGGCAGCTCACGCACTCATGATGTTGTTTCTAGATTCTGAGGAGTTTTAGGGACACTTCACCATAGCTCTACTACAAGGACGCTAATGCTCGGTGGAGGCCATTGCTTTCGTAGGTTGGAGGCCATCGCTACCGGCCTCCGACCTCACCAGAGACTGCAGGAGGCTTACGTCGAGGCTCCCGTGACAACACCTGTGTACAGTGCTCCGGAAGTGCCTTGGGCTGTAGTGCTCGTGAGTCACAGGATGAGGCTTGGGAGTCGGTGGGAGGATATCACAAATGCACGGTCCTTCGGTGGTTGTCTCATGATGTCGGGTTGTTTCGTATGCGCCAGTACATGCGCCAATTCCCGCAGGCAGGAGCCTGTCATGTGCGTGGCCTGACACATTGGCTCAAGGTTTCCGACTAAGCCAAAGTGCCAAATCGTAGCAGTCCTTATACTCTGCAGTGCTCAGTGTAGTACGCCTTTTGAAGCAGTGTATGGTGGAGTTGGCTCTTCACGAGCCGGATGAAGCTTTGACGACCTGGGCCTTGCCGGGCGAGGCCTTGTGCTGTCGAGCGAGCCAGGTGCAAGGGATGCGCCCACAGCACCAAGCTGTCACAGACGTTCTCCAAGAAAGGACTGCGATGATCATGGGGATGAACCCCAAGACCCTCCGCGCCAGGCGCAAATGGCCACTCGCCTTTATGGTGAAGATGCGAGATGCTTTTTTTGTCCTTGCTGCTTCTGGGTGGGGGGATTGGAATGACCAACTTTAGTGTTGTGGTCATGCTTTTGTTTGTGTTATGATTGTTGTGTTAGTTGGTTCAATTGCTCAACTATTTTGGTCAGTCCGTCCTCAAGCCAGGCAGATGTTCATGTGGCCGCAAAAGAGGCATTGGGCTCTAGTCCTCCTACCCTTCGGTGAACCATTTACAGCCAGGTTGGTGGACGATTTTGTCCACAATGCCGAGCACTGCTTCTCTGCAGAAGTGCCATCTTCCCGACTTTTCTTGGTTTACGAGATGCTATTGGAGGTTGGGCCAATAGTAGCCCTACAAATGTACACAAATGTGAAAGATGTCTGAAACTCTGGCAGCAGTAAGTGCTTTGAATTGTTTGATTCTCAAAGTGTGGTTGTTCTCCCCTGGTGAGGGGGCCGGAGCTGTCCTGATACAATCCACTTGAGTAAAAGCACTCCATACCCTGGAGGAGAGAGATCCATTCATCATGCTGAGTGTCAAGCCAGACTTCAAAACTGGGAGGCAGGGATGATCAGGGATGTTTTGATCAGAATGCTCACCAGAAAACCCTTGGATGCACCCTCCGTCCGAGGAGTGGCCCGGGTGATTTATATACAGTAAATCTTCCTGGTAGAGATGGCCTCCAACCTACATATTAGCAATGACCTCCAACCTAAGAGCGATGGCCTCCAACCAAATCTTTCCAACATTTTCCAACCAACAAAGTCTCTCTTGCTTGGAGGAAGAATGTTTGGTCCCTGGGCTTTACCCGACGGATGAACCTCCTGGACCTTCAAGCTCATGCACTGGAAGTGGCGGGACGCTACAGGTGCTATAGCTTCATTGGTGCCAATTGTCAGCACTTCGCTGCAGATCTTGCAACAAGCCTTGGGGCTTCAAGGGTGTGTCCAGATGATGAAACAGTGGCACTTGCTGCTACAGATGCCCGTGATTTACTCAAATATGTTGTTTTCCAGTGTCCTGCATTTGACATGCAAACGCCGACTGGAAACGCTGCAGAAAGAGAGAGAGAGAGAGAAGAACAAGATAAAATTAGAGTTTTGGGCTGGGGAATCCAGACTGAGATTCTTTGTTCCACAAATTTCCACAATGCAGCACGATATGGCACGATCAGCAAATCCAAGGATACAGCACTTCCAGTTGGTGTGGTGGGGGCCTGTGTCGCGGCAACGGCTGCTGGAGCGGCCAATGCGCCGGCACTGAGCTGGTTGCCCGCCCTGAACACAGTGGCCGCGTCCGCTTCTGCCGTGGGTCTTTGTGGATGCGCTGCGTTGATGGGGGTAGCAGGTGGGGCAGGGTATTTGCCATTTGGTCAGGTACAGGGAGGTTCAAAATGCCAAGACCTGTGTGCAAAGGAGTCTGCAAAGGGTGATTCATGGATACCCCATGATGCCCCTCATTAGGTTTGAAGGGGATGTTCTTAGACACTTGGGGGGTGCCCTGGTACATTCCCTCAGGGGACATGCCTGTTGTTTCGACACAGTGTTGCCGAACTTTGGCGGTAGGCCTTTATACAGTACTTCGCGATCAGAGCCGATGTGTTTGTCCTGTGGTGGTGGGAGGGAGCAGTGCACGTCGAATGCTTGCACGACCTGCATCCAGCTGCTTGCTGTTGTCCTATCGTCATAAACTCGCATCGAAATCAATGCCTTGCTTACACAGACATGATGAGAACTCGGACTCTGAAGATGATGAGGAAGACGTCGGAGATGGACGATTCTACAGTGAGGATTGGTTGGCCTCAACTTTGGTCCGCATCAACCCCTGAGAAGGGAAGAAATTCGGCGCGTTGATGTGTGAGATTCTTGAACTTTTCAAGGAGTCCAACTTTGGTTCACAGCTGCTATACAAAATAATGTGGCAGTTGGCCAGTGTGGGCTCAAATTGCACCTACGGAGATTGAGAGGATGACATATCATTGAAGTTTGGTTTAATGGATGATATGAATAGCGTTGAATTGTTATGAGATATACATTGCAAACTATGTATGTAGACATGTTATCTCTAGGTCAACTTGGGGCAAAGACACGTTCAAGGTCATTTCGCAAGCTTTACACTGGTTCTAGTCATTTTCAGACTGGGTTCCACACGTGCGTGAATCCACGACCGATTTCTGCAGTGCGGTGAATTCTGAACGCGATAGATTTCTCTGCGCGGTCGGTCAAAGCTTTGTACAGTTCTTTCTGCAAGCCCTTTTGATGGCTCTAAGCTTCAGCATCAGTGCATCATTGAGTCCTGCAAGGATGTTGATACTGGTGCGGTGTACAATTAGCTCTGGCATATAATTAATTATGTGCATATTTCATATTTTTCCGAGTTCCTGCGTAGAATTAGTGACAGGTCCCACAGTGATAGCATTCCGCAAGCAATCACTGAGGGACCTACAACTTTTTGTCATCAAGACCAGATGGACATCAAGTGACTTCTGGTTCATTCTGTCAGCGGATTGACAAAGACTTCGGACAGTTGTCCACCCTCGACGAAAAAGCGAGCAAAGTGCGATTAAAGGCAAGCTACTTACACCAACAACTTTTTGGTCACATTTGGGATTTAGATTTGGTTTAGTATCAGCATGTCACCAAGGACCATGCTTGTTGGTGTTACGAAACTCAGGCGCTCCGACAGTTGGTACAACAGTTGGATGAAAATTCATGTTCATTTTAAGGAGCAGTCAGGACGCACTACGATAGTGGATCTTGCAACATTTCAGGATTTCCAGGACTTGGAGTGGGTGCGTTTTCAACTGGGCAGACCACCGAGTCAAATCCATGGGGGTGTTAGTTTTGATGATGGCCAAGCAATTTCAATGTGGGGAACGATTCGGGCCCGGCATGGGGTGTGCGGCGTGATTGTTTGGGGGGCAGAAAGCCTATTCAATTTGTCGATGTTTGGAGTGTCTCCATCCATCTCAGATCAGGTCTCGAAGTGGCATCGAGCTTATGCGGCTTCGGACATGTGGTCCTTGGGGGCCACCTTTTATGAGGCCGAGCTGCGCTCGTGCGGATGGCATCCGGCCGTTGTTGGAAGAATTGAAGCTGCTTTCACAGCGGTAAGAAGTTAGTTTCTTTGTGTTTATTTGTTGTTGGTTTAAGTTTAAGCTTCTTTAACTGTAACAGCCCAATTGGAGTTAAACAAATCTTTCATATGGTAAGGACTATGGTAAGGCCAGAATAACTGATTGAAACAAATCACAAAATGTCAAAATAGTACGTCAAATGGACAAGTCAACGTCAAAATAAGTCAAATTGAAAGGTCAAAAAAAATCAAAAAAGTATCGAAAGAAGGTCAACAAAAAGTCAATCATAGACTCAACTCGAAAAGTCAACAACAATGTAAAAAAAAAATCAACCACTCGAAAAAGTAAAAAATAAAGTCGACAAAAAAATCGGATCTGTGCAAATTGATGTTTTTTGACTTTCTGAAACTTTATGTTTTTATTTTTATTTTTGAAAACAGGCTCTCTCCAATGAAATCTGTCTTTAAGTTGGAGCCTTTGGACCATTGCACCTCACACCAGTTTAAAGATCCTGGATCGTCAGATTATTCTCCACCCCATATTTGGGGGCAGAGCTGCCGCGCGCGCGATGTTTGCCTTGCGAAGCGAGGACCCGACATTGCCAGGTGATCACCTTGCAAAGCTTGGCGCCCACGAACAGCCCCCAGGAGAAGAAGCAGCTTGAGAAGTCATTTTTAGGGCATCTACTAGCAATGGGATAATAGCATGACAGACCCTTACTAAAGCTTTAAGAACATCTACCCCAATGTAAATCAACCCAGAACTAAAGCACAATCTCAACATTTAATCCCATTGAACACGCAGCAAGCTACTCGAACCAGTAGAACTGAGACGCAAAGTGGTTGGGGCTTCATCTTCTTCCCGATCCACAAGTCCAGCTTGGATCCTCCAGCCCGGACCAACACATCGATCTAGTGGATCTCACATCTCACACCGATCCAATTGCCGTGTCCTGGATTATGCTGCCACCACTGGAGCCCACGGTGCACTGACCGGATATGCTGCTCCTGTCCGCTTGTGCCGTTTTGTTGAAAGCCCGGCGCAGGAGCTGTGTGAGTGGCTGGATGACTTGGCGGACTCGCTACACACGACTTCGACCGAGGTCAATGGAGCGGATGAAGGACTGAGGCCAATGATGGAGCTGCACCAGTGGCCTCGGGTCTGGTCATTTCTTGGCCTCAAAATGCCAGCCATGGGTGCTCTCCCATATCCCAATGGAGGGATCGAGATGTCCAAATATTCTGAAGGGGCATACAGTTCTCGTGCATGTGCCTTTTTGATTTTTTTCAATTAGTCAGGAGAGATTTCCGGTCGCAAGAAAACCGCGTGAACCCCCTGAGAATGTCGATGGTTCTTCTTGCGCGTCACTCACCCCCGGAGTGGACTGCGTGGCACGCGCGAGTCATTCCATCCGCTCGACAGGTCCGTAAGATCACGACCGGACTGATCTCTACGAAATAAGGGGACCTGGGAAAATGTAAGCTAGACATGTTCCAAACGGTTTGAGGGGGGAGGAGGGGGGGGTATGGAAAACTTAGAGTCTACTTCTTGTGGTCATGGGATTTTCGGCATGCGATGTCTCTTTCTTTCTACTCCATGTACAGGAGGCACCGTTGGTAGTAATCGACCATATGGAATGAAGGTTCCGTCCATCCGAGTCCAGACTTTGCTGTTGGATGGGTGAATCATGTCTCACAGCACACAACACCCGAGAAGACCGGCGGTGCGCTGTCTCGCAGGATCTGCGGTGTCCGAGCTGCGGAAAGCCATCGAGGAGAGCCGGAAACCTGGGACCTGAGTGGGGGGGAAGGTCCATACATGTCCATGCGATATGAATAGTGATATATGCTAATAGTGTTTGCGGCCATGGGCATATAGGTGTACAGATGTGTACAGTGTGCACATATTGCTTAAATTGAGAGTACTGTACTGTAGTGATGTTATATATGTATAAATACACCACGCATTCTTTAAGTATGTATGTGGACTGAATATGATATAAGGCAGACACGAGGCAACAGCAACAAAATCGAAACCATAAATCTTGTGGCTACAGGATGCCACACGTGCGTTTAGTGAATCTCATGCAGAGGGTTATAATTCTGAGCAGTTTGCCGATGTCAAACAAGGAGCTCTCAGCTCTATCCGGAGCAGCACTCAGAACAGTGGAACAGATGACCGCCACAGCCGGAACGCGGTTCCAGGTTCCCAAAAGATGATGCAGGCTGTCCAGAGAAGGTGTCACACTCAATCACGGTTTAATCCAAACCTAAGATGAGTGATGTCAACTTGTGAGGACAGCGAGCCTGTCATGGTCCGTGCTTGTTTTGTAAATAGGCTTTGCGATTTGCTACAAGCCTTGGGGTGTTGATGCAAAAAGGGAAAAGGTGGATTCTCCGTAGCAAGGTCACCTCAAAAGCCCAAGCCCACCCCCAAGCCCTTCTTTGCAGAAGTCACTTTGGTGGGACAGAGGGGGCATTACTCCATCTCATACTCGCCAGACTGTGGACAAGTTGCTGGACAAAATAGTATGTTTTGGAGAGTTGGGGAGCAGCCATATATATATATAATATGTGATTATGTGTATTTAGTATTATTTAGTTATATAATATGTATTTGTATTTATGCTGAGGGGGTAGAATTATGAGACATCATGGTCTCCAGCGGGTTCGGCCCCCCACAAATCTCCCCGATGCCCCAAAACACCCCCCAAAAAAACCCTGACACGACCGGACGCCCTGGCCCGAGGCGTCTCTGGGGACTATGACTTCCATGGCCATGGCGAGTTCAAGGAGCGACGGTGGAAGGGGTTTTATATAGAATGGTCTACACGTACGAATACTGTAGAACTGAACAAGACCTACGGCCTACTTTTCAGAATTCTGGTCAGGGGACCAGTATACGAAACACACCATCCCCATCTCCCATCTCTCTATGTTTGGCACGATTGATTCAAGGTTGTTCTTCTTCCAAGCTTTGGAATCAAAGCAATGGAGCCTGATTGGCACTGATTGCTGGTTGGTTTCAGCATGTTTCAGACCCAGCCCTAGCGGCATTTCTGGCATGTCATGAGCACCAAGAAGGCACTCGCTGCAGATTCAACATGCTGCGCTGCGTTCTTCTCACCATCCGATCCACTGTCGTGGGAAAGGGGTGACTGATTGCAATGGCCGCCACAAGACACCGACAGCCAGAGACCCATCAGTCTCACGTAGTCCCCTGAGAGTCCTTACCCCATGACTAAACTCTGACACGATGTCCCTGATTTTCCGCCGCTTTTCTGTAAATGAAGGCTTTGGGTCACTCACCGCAACAGATTTGGTGCCGAAGGAGGTGCTCCAAATCTCCCACTCTTCGCGGCCCTCAGCGGCGGCGATCTTGGCCAGCAGCACCTTGGGCGACGAGTGGCCGACACGCCGGTCACGACCGTCACGGCTTTTCGAGGCCCTGGGAGGTCCGTTTGACCTGATGAGTTTGATCCGTGGTTCCATGGTGTTAGCCCAATGGTTCGCCTCCATGGCTCCTTGGGTTCGGATTCGACTGAGACACCTTCAATCCACGGTGCCGACAGGTTGGGGCTAACTCAGTGGTCCTCGCACCATAGAGGGGTACCGGTACTCCAAGTGTACAACCAAATGGAATATGGTACCCAAAAGGGCATTATGGCATGTTATTGCATTTTGTCGCTCATCACTCTTCTACAGAATGCCTAACATGTGCTGATGTGTTTTCGCCTCAGGCAGTAACATGTCCGTGCTGCGCACTGCAATGGCAGTCTCAAGATGCTTGGTCGGGTCTTTATGATTCAACTCGTCGTTTTCTCCACGTGTTGTACATATAGTAGCCTATCGATGTGTTGACAGGTCACAAGGGATCGCTCAGGACTTCTCAACATTACGGCTTGCCACCGCAAGTGCGTTGTGATCCCTGATAAATGACTGCTGTCTTGGGCGTAGAAACGCTCCGTCCTGGGTTCTGCTTGGCTCTATTCATCCTCCTCCTGAGGAAGCTTTCAGCAGAGTGTTTCTTCTTTCCCAGTACGATCAGACCAGAGCATCCGTGGGAAGCCGTAGTTGGACTGCACAGACTGAGTGCTTAGCTTGGGACCTTGACATGTTCAACATATTTCAACTCTTGTTTGTGCCTGCAGCATGACAATGGCATCCAGAGAGTGGTGTCAAGATGATTGGAATTTGGGCGTCCAATTCCACTGGTGTTCAGGGTCTTTCAGCCTGGTTTGCTTGACGTTTATTTATGCTCGTTCGATTCTGATTTGATAGGGGCCCATTGAACATACTATTGATCGACCAAAAAAGGATCCAGATGGCTCAGATGGCGATTCGCCAAGACCTCAATCAATCAGTTTTGCTCGTGTCGCTCCAAATGCCTCGTGTCGGTCGGAGCCAGCGATCGGACGCGCGTCGTGTCACGTTCGGTCGCTCCGAGGATCGACGACGGGCGAAGTGGATCAGCACATCAAGGACCGTGCCGGATCCGTGTCTTTGCTCACATGGTGAGGCCCCAGAGCTGACCAGATAAAATGAGGCTAAAATAGGTCGAAACTCATGCTTGGATCACAAAGAGTCACAAAGGACAAAGGGTGCCCAAAATGATGGTTTCTGAAGAAAGAGGGCTCAAAACCTATATAGGTTCTGGCATGTTCTGGCTTAAAGGTCCATCAATCATACGCTCTGGGACGGTGTTTGTCATCCACCGTCTGTCAGGTGAGTTCTATCTCTCCCACCTCTCTCCCGGGCACGACATGTGGTTGGATGCCTGGAGTTGGGCTGCCTCGAACGCAACAATCAATCTGGGTTGACAGGGAACTCAGCAGGATGATTTGCAAACATAGTCCCTTGATATCACTGCTGCCTGTACTGTAGAACGGGGGGAGGCCGCTAGCAGCCTTCGGAGATGTACGGACGAGCACTTTCCGCTGAAAGGTCCCTAAGAATCTGTTTGGACCATGGAGATGCCGTTGATGAACACCTGTTGGGGGATTTTTGACCAGTGGGTACTATTGGAGGATCTTGGATGCACACAAGTTGTTGGGGAGATTTGTGGCAAGTGACCATCAAATAGGCCTTGCCTTTGGCCAGGAGACGAAGCGTTTACTGCAGAAGGCGCTGCATGCGCAAGGTTTGCGTAGCCGGAGTATTTGTCAAATCTAAGCCCAAGCGAGTGAGTGAGTCGAAGAAGTCTTCCCTACTGGAGGACTCCCATGTTAGCTGCCTACATGGACCAGTTCAACACAGAACAACCATACAACAATCGACACTCCCTCCAAACTAGTAAACTAGACCACGGAGCCTCATCTCCCCAAGCACTGATCCTCAAAAGCTTATCCCTGGACAACCCCCCCGAAATGAACAAAACAAGGACATGCAAATAGCCTGGCATTCCCTATCTCAGGTAGTGCCGGAATTGTTCCAAAAAGACGAGTTTTTGGATATGTATGCAGATGAAGTAGGGTTCCACAAACTCATCGACCACCACTTGAGGGCCACGGCCGATGGACAGCCTGGCGAAGATCATTCGACAGCTAGTAGCAAAACCAAATTGATGGCTCAAGCTTACAATCGCTGCCAATGCTGTGTCACTGCTGATGTGTTCTCGTTTGGCCAGGTATCAGGCTTTGTGCCTAGGGGATATGGGGACACATTTATATTTATACTAGCAGACTGGAACTTAGAATGCATTTTTGGAAATCCTGATCCGGGGGAAATTTGTTTCCCCCCGGTACCGTGAAACCGTGCTGATGATCTTACATAAACTTGGATCAACTTGGATGAACTTTGGCTCCGGGAAAAGCCATGTGCTGCTCTCCAAGGGGAAGATTTCCATATGTGCATGTATATACTGCTTAAATGTGTTAGGAATATTGTGGAAACGTTTGATAAATGTGCACGTTGGCACACAAATCTTTCCTTTCTCTACCTTTGCGCTTTGAAACTTAGAATGACTCTGTTAGACTACGGACTGAAACTTAGAATGGGTCTGGTAGATACCCAAAAAACTCAATATGGAGGCATTCTAAGTTAACCCCAAAAGCCGGCATTCTATGTTTCAGTCCGTCGGTATATACAAACTTCAAGATTGGCTACCCTCAACTGTACATCCAGGTCTCCTTGCTTGAAGTGGCTTAGCAAACCAATTGAAGTTTCGTTGATCTAACTCAGGAAGCTCCTCCCACTACCTATTCTCATCTATTATCTATTTCAGTAGGCAAATAGGGTGTCTATAGTCTCCAGAACTATATAGGCTGTCAGACTCTGTAGGCGCTGAAGCCACCGGTCCACTATCAAAAAGTTACAGTTGAAGTTGAACCATTGGACCATTTGGGCGAATGCGTAAACACAAGACTATTGCGTAATCGCACCGAGACCTTTCTTGACTTTACCAGGTGTACTACTCCCAAGAATACGCATGAAGACGTCACAATCCAGACGAAAAAGCGTGTAGGAATGAATGACAGCCAGTTGCGTGTCTACGACTGTCTAATATGGTCCGTATGCTGCCACAGGTTTCAAGGGCAGGCAGTGGAACTTCCAGGCTACAAAGACATGGGCCTAGGGCCAGTCATTTGAATCACCAGATTCAGATACTTCTGACGAACATGGCCTGAACATCCCTGAATCTTGTGGTCCAGTCTTTGTTATACTTTTTTAGCCGGCATGCGACACAAAAGAGGTCGCATGCCCAGAGTTTGGCCTCGGCTGAAAGGAAGCAGGTGACCAAACCCAAAGTACATTGGCAACTGTAGTTGGGTACTGTGCGTTTAGCGGCAGCTGGGGGGAGGAGGGCCCCTTGGGGTCAACTCTGCCTTCGGGCCGTGACACTCCATGAGCCTCACAAGCTTCCAATCGATTTCAGCTTGGTTCGGCCTGCGATTGTTCTAGGCTGCTGTCCAAGCGGCCCCAACGTGCCCGCTTTTGCAAGTGCTCCCTGACCGCGCAGGATGCAGCATGTTGTTGTTGCAACTTCGCACAGTCCGAAGTGGGACTGCATGGTACTGCTATGTATTGAAGTGTTGTCAAGGATAAGGAACCCTGATGGAACCCTGTTATATCCATGACCATAACTTACACTCTAATTTAATCGGATTGTGTGTGTATACTGTTTACGCTCGGTTGTTGATAGACTATTAATTTGTGAGGTGCATATCGGACGTATTGTAGCTATGCCAGCTGGACTGTTATGACCGGGTCAAGCTGTGCAAACTGCCTGATTCTGGGGATGTGTGCTTACAGAACATTGTAACCTATAGAAACATGCCTAGATTGATCTAGATGAATAAGGTAAAGACTCAACTCAACACAAATAAAGTTGCAAAGTTTACAAACACAAAAACTATGTTGACATTCTGAGCTTTGATTTTATTACAGGGTTATGAAACAGATTAGGGTTATGAAACAGGATGTTGGTAAAGAGCCACTTATATTTGTGGCGCAGTGCCGCTGGGGCAGGGACATGGCGCGAATTCGGAACGGCTTCTCGCACCAGGCGGAAGTCGCCTCCAGTGGCAGGGCGTGGCAGAACAGATAAACAGCCATTTTCCTAGTTGCTCCTAGTAGCGATGCCCTTTGCTCCTAGTAGCTTCTTGCTCCGAGTAGCGATGCCAGGAGCCCCTAGTAGCATCCTTGCATGCACCCCATTGGGGCTGGAGGACCGACTACTAATCAGGTTGGTTCACTAGGGCGAGTTGGGGGTGCCATGCTGGTGCCCATAATTGGTCGCACACCCCGAAGCGGCCAATAACAAAAACGGGCCACAATGAATCCCCGGTGATGTTGTGGACCTTGTGCACCAGCTGTGGGTCCCCGTTTTGGGTTTTCGTTGACACGAATGATGTGAACCGTTTTGTGTCACGAACTCATTGGCTCCAAAGAATCTCTGAAACGGATCCTTGTTTCAAAAAAACGGAGCATTTCCAGGTGTCCTTTTGCTTTTCCACAGTGTTTGCTTTCTTTGTTGAGGATGGCCTTCCAATCTCAAGTGGGTGAAACACATGATTGGCCGTGGTGCCCTGCCGCTGGAGATAGTCCGGCCAGGTCAAGCGGACCGGGTGGGTGGCCTCAGTCGGAGGCCCATGAGACATGACGTCGACCCATCAGATGGAGTGGCAAGCTTCAGATGGGAACACATGCAGAATCAACGATGGAGCAAGATCAGATGGATCGGCCATACCGTGCTCCCATTGTGCCCGATGGCCTAAATGCCGTTCGCATAGAAATTCTGGGATCTCAAGAGTATCGCCTGTCTGACTGAGACAGGCGGCTTGAGAGTTTGGTTGGATTCTCGCTTGGTGTACTGTTGGGCAGCTCATGAAGCAATTCCGGGACCTTATTTGACTTTTGCACCCAGAATCTGACCTTGGGGAACTCGGTTAGAGAAGGAGCCAGCCGAAGCCACGTGATGCCACATGCTTTAACGACATTCAAGTAAAAATTCTCTAAAGCATCAAGGGACCAAACAAGAATCCAAGACCCATGCTGATTTCAAGTGCATGACCCGCCGAATCTGGCGGCCGCTACCCTGGTCAACAACCTACCGCCTCAACAAACCTTTAGGCCCTAAGGCCCTTTGGGTCCAAGCAACATACCTGGGAGTAGTCCTTGTTGACCACACGGTTGCGACTTGGCGCGGTTGCTGAGCTTCCTAATAGGACGCTCAGCGCCTCCAGCGGTCTCAGCGAACCGCGCGCCTTCACCGAACCGGCTCTTCGCGGAACGCTCTGCTCCGCGCGCGAACCTCGGGCCCCAAAATTCTGCG
The DNA here is from genome assembly GCA_963970005.1 of Durusdinium trenchii. Classification (NCBI taxonomy): domain Eukaryota; class Dinophyceae; order Suessiales; family Symbiodiniaceae; genus Durusdinium; species Durusdinium trenchii. The sequence continues at coordinate 609,956 of CAXAMN010014224.1, forward strand.
GCGATCCGCGCACGTGGTCCACAACGAATGGGTCCCATACTACCCTCCTTTGGAATCACGTTTCCTCAGAGAGCTGAATGGGTCAGTGCACTCAGATCACCCGGATCACCGTGAACAAGTCCCCGTCCGGACGAGCCTCAGGATCAATGCTCTCTATGCTTACAGGCACTTCATGCGTGTAGAGGTACACTTTTTGCACGTTTTCGCCCTGGTGGTTGATCCTGTTTGCAAAGAGTGCTGAGGGGGGTCCCCAGGCCCTTGGCTCTGGGTGGTTCATCCCATCGAGAAACAGTCGCGCATGTCACATGTCCTTGTTGCCCATCGCACCGCGGACGAGACAAGACATCGAAGCTAGGTACTAGTACCCAGACACTCCATGTATGCCATATATGCCTATATACATTGACCCCCAATATAGGCATATATGGCAGCCCCATGGAGTGTCTGGGGTAGGATTCAACCAAAAAAAGCACCGAATGCACCGGTGGATCCGATTCGGCCCTACAACTGCTTCACACCAGGTCTGGGCCTTTGCATGGGCGCAGGCCTGGCGAGATGGGAGGAGGAATCTTCGGATTTGGTGGCTTGGTCCGACCGACATGCTACGAACGGAGCAAGGACACTGCTAGTAACTCCTGGCATTACTATTAGGGACAAGAAGCTACTAAGCAACAAAGGGCATCGCTACTAGGACCTAAGGAGCAATGCTCGTGTTTTGCCGACGTTGGGCAGTTTTTTGATCTCCACCCAGCCCATCGGGCGCCCATCTATCGGGTGCCCAATTTCTCCGAGTGTGAATCCGTTCGCTTGAGTCGTGACATGTCATGCACGAAGACTTCTACTGTAAGTTGGGATTATGCAGTAGTCTGGTAAGTACATGAATGTGTGGATGTTCCAACCTCGATTCTATAGGTTCCTGAATGGAACATACTCTCAAAGCAGCTTGATTTTGTGAAAAATTGAATATTAAAAAGCCTGGGGGCGGAAAAGAGTTTTTTATCCCAGAGCTGCTTTTGTGGACAACAGCTATATAGGTGTTGTTCATCTCCCCTGTCGGCACTCACTCTTTTGATCAAATCGTAACAACTACCCACCTGCCTGCCTGCCTCCCTCCCTACCTCCCTACCTACCTACCCCTCCCTCCCTCCCTCCCTCCCTCCGTGCGTATTGTTTTTGGGACTATCGCGAGACGCTAGCTAATGTGATCATCCTCATCAAACATGTGCATCAAACACTGCCAAGAACAAAGTTCCAAGGTTGTTAGTGCATGGGCACTCAGGCATTTAGTTATGATAGCTGTTCAGCCATTTTCAGGTTAGTGCTAGTGTTAGTGCTTTAGATTGCCGGGCGTTTACCAGAGGATTTCAATTGGAGAGGATAATATTGCCTCGTGATTCTTTCTTGCTCCCTTTTACAGCATATTTGACAAACACAATTTCCCTTGCAATATGTGTTTTGTTGATTTATTAACACTCACTACTCATTCTGTCAATTGCTCCATGAAGGGATGTTGACACCTGAAACCACACACGACTTTGCAGTACATTGACGAACTAAACATAGAGGTTGAAAAGATCGGTCGCACTTTCCTAAGACAAAAGCCACACATAATCTTCCAAACTCTTGGTTTCAGCGGAGTGTTCCAACTGGCGAGCGCATATTTCTTTGAGAACTATAGTTGGTTTGGTGGTCCAACTGGTCATTTGACATCATCGATGCGCTTTCTCAGCAATTACCCGAAACTTGGACACTTCAGCTGCGGGTTCTTGAACAGAGCTCTAGGTTACGTGTTGAGCGCTGTCCTCAGCTGTGAGCCCTTGGCCGGTTGGGTGTAGAGGTTGCAAATTAGAAACGTGTTGCGCCCTGGAAGGTTAACGTTAACATGGAGCCAGAAAAGCACTGGCTGGGTTGTAGAGGAAAACCGTTTTCCAAAGGTCCATCTTCAGGTTCCATGTTAATCTTCCCGGGTGTAGTGGGAGTAACGAGGATTCAATGGCTCGATGGGTGGAACTCATGATTCCTGAGCAGAGCCCTTGACATTCCCACGTGCCTTCCGTGACTTCCGTCAGTGCAATCACATAGCCAGTGCAGAGGCCATTTTGCCAACATGTTTAGGTTCAGCTTGTTCGGAGACATTTGTAGGCACAGTACTTTCGGCACCGTATGTTCAATGGGTTTGTCCTTGTAGAATGCTAGAATAATCTACCCCTAAATTGAACAATGGCAACAATAGATCAATGGATGCACATACTGAGAGAGAGAGAGAGAGATGTTTGTTCCGTGGACCAGTACCTATGCAGAGAGACTGTGTTTGTTCACTTTTGACTCTTTTTTGCTGGTTTGCCACCAAGTGCCACCATTGCATCCACATCGTTTGATGGATTGGTCGTGCACAGAGTCCAGGCCCGACAAGCCTTCGCTTGCAGCTGGCGCATGTGCCAAGTGCCTGGTCCACCCAGCTGCCCAAGCCTGGGCTGGTCGAGTGGGGTGAGCGATTTGAGTCTCACTCGGTGGAGGGCCACGTAGATGTCAGACGGCGCCATATGACGATTTCCATAGAACCAATGCAGAAACCATCTTAGCACTCACAGATCATTGCACCAGAGCAGCGGCTGCGGCCCTACAGCGCTTGGCAATGCTCACATTGGCCGATCTCGCAGTGCGGTGGAACCCCACTGCTGTTATCCTGTTCTGTGGACACCTGCAGCTGAGTTTTGTACATCAATCTGTGAGGATGCCGTGTAAGATAAGAGAATTCGCGTCACACGGCACATATGCTTCCAGGTCATCAGGGCAACATTTCCGGACCACATTCACAGGACACACGGGGATTCATTTGGTTGGCTCATTGGCTTTGGTTTGCGCAAGTGGGGAGTCCCTACCAGGAGAGTCTTATTGACCCCTCTATCACCCAGAAAAGGACAACATATCGATTCAAGTCTCGGATGCGGCCGAGGATCAAACTTTGCGGCTTCATTTCCAGCTTGCTACGGAGGAGGCAGTCTTTTTCTGTGCATTATATATATATTATATATATATATTATATATTATATAAAAGGATTGCAAACATGTTGAGGCATGAAGACACCCCTGCCTGCCTTCAATCACTCACGTCTTCAAGTCTGATCGAGTCTTCGAGATAGACGTTCCATCAATTCATGCCTTTTGTGGTGCGTTCAAGTTGAGATGCAATGAAGTGGAGAAGCACAAGGCATCAGCATGTGTGGCACCTTCCTGGGATGTTGGCTTTGCTTAGTTCCAGGTGACCCGTGTCACCCTCCAGCAATCACAAGTCATGCCCCTTGGATGCACGAGCACGGCGCAAAAGTGGTTAGGATTTGGTTTGCCTCCCTGCGTCTCCCTGCACAGACAAAAGGGCAACTGCTAGAAGGCTTGATTCCTTCACTGGTTGGGTGTTAGGAGGGGGCTGGGGGTATTGGCATTTGGCTTTGCAAAGGCGAGCTACAGCCAGTTCCCAAGCCACTTACTCGTTGATTTCTTGTTGGACTGGAACTTAATTTTCATAGTTGACTGCCATCCAAGGCAAGTACTGGCCATGCGGGCTGCAGCCGCGATAGAGGTGCAGCTCTCGTGGCGACCATGTTGACACCTGGAGGACCAAGAAGACGACTGCCCACTACAAGACCCCAACAAGGACCTACTGTACTAAATGAAGCGATGCTTGCAGCGTTGGCTGTTGGTTTTTGGCCCACTTTGCACAGCAGGATTGGTAAGTTAAGTTCTAGACTCTGGAGAAATCTCCAAAAGCTGGCTTCGGCACCAGAGGTGTGCCTTTGCAGACGTTTGGCTGAGAAAGATGGACACATGAGAAAAAATTGATAAAACACATCACATCCCAGTTGTGAAAAAGATGCTTGCTTGGCAAGTTGATGATTAGACCTCTTGGCATGAAGGTTGCTACAAATCACTCAGGATCAGAAGCATGAGTGATGAGTCTAAGAAAAATTGATTTCAAATCCAAGAGTTCCAAGCCAATCTTGGCCTGGCCAGCGCCCTGTGCCACCTGTGCCATGAGCTTCATCGGTCGGCTCGTCCTCACCAGTGCGCTCGTTTGGGCGCGGCCGGCCGAGCCAGATGATGCGTGGCCGCCCAAGGAGAACCTACTAGCGATGGCCTCCACCCTAATAGCGATGGCCTCCAACCTAATAGCGATGGCCTCCAACCTAA
>CAXAMN010014224.1:614153-638893 GCA_963970005.1 Durusdinium trenchii
CCTAATAGCGATGGCCTCCAACCTAATAGCGATGGCCTCCAACCTAATAGCGATGCCCTCCAACCTACCCCAAGGAGAACCAGAGGAAGATCGACCTGTTCGAAGACTTGGGGAATCTCTCATTCCCTATCGAAGCTTCACCACTGGCGCAGCAGTCACGTGGTGATGGCTGTTTGGAGTTGTGTGGAGTATGAATGACTGATTTTTTGTGGCGTAGTGGGCATAGAAGGCGCCAGTAAGAAGAGAATAAGTGAAGTGCTAGTTAGTCGTTATCACACAATTCTTGACCTTTGGATCACAAGCTGCCGTGCCATTCGTGATGTCATGGCTGCTTTACACAAACAGAGCAGCTCTTTAAACACGCTTCTGTGGAAGCACCAACAATTTGAGAAGGAAGCGGCATGTTTTGACAGCTTGCAAACTTTGATATTCTTATGCCGGGCGAAGGTAGGATGACAAGAGTCCCAGCGTGTTTCTGTGTTTTATTATATAATGACGTTCCTACCTTGCCTAGCCTGCAGTCAGTGAGGTATTTCAACCAGGGCTTCCGACTTCTGGCAGCCTTCGATTTCCGCCGCGCAGTGATCTCCTTCCGTGCAGCTCAGGATGCAGATGCTTCCTGTGCCTTGTGCGTGTGGGGTGAGGCCTTTGCATTAGGTCCGAATCTCAATAGCTTTGATGAACCCAGGCTGTTAGCAAGTGTGCCCGCCGCCTTCCAAAAAGCGCAGCAAGCTGAGAAGATGCAGAGCTCCAGCCAGCTGGAGCTCGGCCTAATCCGAGCATTGCAGGCACGCTATGTGAGGACGGTGGAGGACTATGTGGAGAATGAATCTGAGCTCACCGCTGGTTTCGCAGCAGAAATGGAAGGCTTGCTCACACGATTCGGAGGGGCTAGAGCTAATCCTAACTTGGCGGCACTGACTGCAGACGCGCTGATGAACATGTCTCCCTGGAACTACTGGATCAATGGACATTTAAGGCCCACATCACTTCGGGCCAAAAGCATGCTCCAAGAAGCTTTGTCTGTGAGTCCCCGCCATGCCTTTTGCATCCACCTCTTAGTACACGTTACCGAGGCCAGTGGAAACCAGACTCTGCTGCAAGAGGTGAGGCCATGGGCAGAGGTACTCCCACAGTTAATGCCAGGAGCACCTCATTTGATCCACATGAGCTTTCATACCCTGATGCACACAGGGGACTTCCACCTGGCAGATGGTGATAACACTTTAGCTACTGAGCTCCCAAGGCAGATCTATCCCATGCACAACTTGGATACGTTATCGTGGCTTTGTCGCATTGAGGGGCGTTCCCTTTGCGCCTTGGATGCTGCGAAGTCGCTTGAACAGAAGGCCTTGCCCTTGATTGGCACTGGGACCTTTGAGACAGGCTTTCCCCCTGCGCGCTTCGCCGCAGTTTGGCCTCTCACCTTGGTGGCCTTTGGCCGTACGAAGCAGATCCTCTCTGAAGGTCTTCCCAGGCAGTGCCAGCAGGACGCCTTCTTGGCTGGCATTTGGCACTTCGCGCGTGGTGTAGCCCTGGTGAAGCAACTGCGAGAGGTGCGAAAGGAGCTAGAGTTCTTACGAGAGAAGAGGATTGAAGTGGAGGCAGGCTTGTCATCTCCACCTGGTATGGCCTGGAAAAACTTCCATGGCAGTAAGCAATGGGCAGTGTATCCTGCGGGGCGAATTCTCCGCTTGGCCGAAGAGGAGTTGGAGGCACGGATGGCGGAGCTGCGTCGTGTGGATGAGCAGGAGCTGTTTCGCTGGAAGGAGGCTTTTCGATTGGAAGCAGATTTGCCCTATGACGAACCTCCCTCGTGGTACCTCCCCGTGGCCGATCGTTTCGGTGAAGCCCTTGCAGCTCGAGGTCAAGTGGCCAGAGCCTGGGAGGTGTTCACCTCAAGCTTGAAGAAGCTGCCCAGGAATGGCTGGGCCATTCATGGGCTTTGGCGCTTGTGCACCGGACAATTTGGAGCTCACAATGCCACCTGTGGTCAGCTGCATGAGGATTTCGTGAAAGCTTGGAGACATGCAGATGTGACCTTGGACATTCAGAACATTCCTCCAGAGGAAGCCTGGGCTGTAAGTGTTGGACCTTGGTGGGTCCTGGCTGCACTGGCAGCTGGGCTGGCAGGGGTTTCAGCGTGGCAGTTGAGGCTGAGAACCAGGTGTGCCTCTTGCCCCCTTGCTTATCACCGCTTGGATGGGTCGTGAGCATCCAGAATTGAACACATAGTACATAGGCCCCATAGGCTGCTTGCAGCAGGAAGGAGAGACCAGATACCGCATTTTACGGCCGTCTTTGCTGTATTTTGTTGCAGGTTTGCAAGAGGAAAACTAAGTCCAAAGCCCGTCAAGATGTTGCATTTAAGTTCTGACTGCAAGGAGGGTTCTTGAGTGCTTGGGAGTGTTTGCACACACGCACACACACACACACATGTTCACTGTACCTGCTTTGTTGCAGAAAGCCTTATGTATACAACGACCATGAATCAGTTGATATAGATTGGACACAAATTCATTGCGACCCCACAGGGGGCCGCGCATATCTCAGGACCCAGTTGACCCCGACGAACCACCACCACCACCCCGACGAACCACCACCCCGACGAACCACCACCCCGACGAACCACCACCACCACCACCACCACCACCACCACCACCCCCATCCCGACCGCGACCGCGACCGCGACTGCTACTGCTACTGCTACTGCTACTACTGCCACTACTACCACTCAGACTACCACTAACACTACCACTACCACCACCACCTTACCACACTTCCATCACACAAAGTCACTCGGGTGAACTGGATCAGCTGGGTTCAACCGGGACAGCACAGAAAAACCGGCCCCCTACGCCGATGCACTCCACAAATGGTCCAAAGTGGTCAAACACTCTCTCCCAGCTCCAGGCAGCACGTTTGTACCGCCTCATGGTGCCTGCGGAGCAGGAGAGAAAGGTGAACGAGGCCCTCCGCAGAGAGTCCACGGAGGGAAAGGCGATCTGACTTGTCATCCAGGCATTGCAAGGAAGCTCAGGCAGGTGGTCCATGTAACACATGCATATATAAGTAATTCATGGACAAATGATTTGTCACGCATACGTTTGCTCCAGGAAGATTGGGCAGGTGGTCCATTTATACGAATGGAAGGATCGTTTCGAGTTGTCAGACACACACACACACATACTCTCTTTCTCGGGCAGATTGTTCATCCAAACCAATGGACTATACTATGCCTTTTTGTCACGCACATTTTTGTTGCCGTGCAGGTCGTTCATTTCTATACGAATGGACAAACTGTTGTCGGACTGGCCACCGGTCGTGTGCTGATGAAGATTGATTAGTTTATGTCATGATTTTCCCTCAAGGCGCTGCTGGGGCCCATCATGCGTTGAAGTAAAGAACGAGAAACACGGTACTCTTTGCTCGTTTTCAGGATGCTTCAGGAGACCCATGTTGAAGAACTGTACATGGCCATACCGCCCAGTCAAGCTTGGCACCTGGTACCATACGCGTTGTTTATCGGTTACGGTTGAAGGATCACTTTCGTAACCATGACGATTTCCCCCCGTTGTGTTGTTGTGCCACCCACAACAAAAGTAATGATTCCCGAAAACTAACATAGACCCTGACAGTGGTCCCATGCATGGAAGACTATTTTCCTCTACCAACCAGGGGTTTTGAGGTTCCATGTTAGTCTTCCGGGGTGTATGTATATACCAGAATTATTTTTGCGGACAGATGTCACATTTCTTGTGTAGGTGTGCCCATGGTTTGTGAAGTTTAGGATGTGTGCTGAGGGGGTTGGGAATTCTGTGTTGCAGAACTGCTCACCATCCCGTTTTTGCACTTGATTCCTCAAACTAGACGAAACAAACCTCGTTTCAGTGTATATGTTCTTTAAACGGGGTGCAGCAGGATTCTTGGCTTCAAGACGATCTATTGAAATCTATCAGATACTGGGTATGTTCCCATGTATGTTAAAGCCGGCCCTGCAAATCAATGATATCTATCGGGCAGCAGGGATGATCTGCCCAATGAACTCCCCAAAATGCCAGGTTCTTAGAACTCACAACACGGAATTGCTTCGGAATTGCTGGGCTGGCCATTTTCGATGCCTGAACGACAGACACGTTGCCGGCCGTTCGAGGATGTCCCTGCTGCCCTGGCCGAGCGGGGACCCCGAACGATGCGAGCAAATCATCGCCAGTGCAAACAAGCTGAAGATCAGTTGAAGAAACACTATACTCACTACACGTGTTCAGTTTTCCTTGGAAAAAGACATCGCTTGGGCGGACCACGTTTTTGCCAAGAGATGAAGGGTCTATAGTCGCTATAAATGAAACAGCGCACCTGGAGGAAATCATGAGAACACCTTTGGCAGTTTGAGCCACACTTGCCGAGATACAGCCGTTTGTTTGAGCAGACCTTGCTTTACAAGAAGCTGCCTGATACCCAGAGGTTTGCCGCTAAGAGACTCAGAAGTATGTGCTTCGATTGAGATCCTCCATGCCAACCACCCTGGGCGCAACAAGTTTCACGTGGCTAGAATACCTATGTCACGAAAGGTAGCGGCTACGCTACCTGAGTTTTCCTTTTGCTTTAGCAAACATGTATTATACCCAGAGCTGGAGCCTATCTCACTGAGAAATGGTCCCCGACATCTTCGTTTGCTGGCCAACTCCACCCTGGCGCGCCTCGGGGTCAACGGTTCGAAAACACTGTAAATACCAGTGTTTTCAGCTCTTCCAGTCCTCAACAGTGACAAAAAATCATGGAATTTACGGCGTTTTTTGTGGCTGTCCGGCAAAAAACACAGCAAAAACCGATGGTTTTTGATGCGTCTCGGTTAGAAAAATGACCGAAAAAAGACCAAAAACCAGGAAAGATTTTGTCGGAAGGGTTTTTGAGGCTTTTGGAGGCTGCAAAATTGCACAAAACTATGGTATTTACAGGGTTTTGTGCACCTTCCCGGCAGAAAAAACGCCGGTATTTATACGGTTTTCTGCGCTTCTCCAGCACACAACCGTGGTGCGCCTCTGGATCGACGGCTACAAAACACCGTAAATACCAGTGTTTTCAGCTCTTCCAGTCCTCAACAGTGGCCGAAAACCATGCAATTTACAGCGTTTTTTGTGGCTGTCCGGCAAAAAACACCGTAAAAACCCATGGTTTTTGATGCGTATCGGTTTGAACAATTGCCGGAAAATGACCAAAAGCCTGATTCCCTGCTACCTTTCGTTCACCCCCCTCCTCTCTCAAGTTCAGCAAGAATTGATGGTCGTACAACGTGCAGGTATTGGTTCCAAAACACTTGGCGATGTGATCAACACATACCAATCACAACCAGACATTTAGCGTTGTAATTTAAAAGTATGTGACTGACTTAATGTTCCTTGCATGCTACTCATGGTTGGGGTGCTTGCGCAACCTCTTTGGGACAAAATCACGGCGTTGATCACAGCACCTTTTCGGGCGCTTCACAGCATTTTGATTTGCTTTTTGAGGCCTGGGAATTCACCCTTAAGCGAGCAGCTCAACTCACGTTTCCAACTCTTGGAGGATGGGGAGTTCGTCCACCGTCGCGTCTCGAGCACAGCTACGAGGATGTTTGGCAGGTGAGGGGTTGACACTGGGCTGTTCGAAGGTCGCAACAAAGGCAACACCAACACTCATAGGCTTGCAGGTGCATGCCCTCCCGTTGGACTGGCATAGAGGGTTTCACTGGTTTCACTTAAATATGCAATTGAAGAGGCATCATTCATGGAAGATCATGGAAGTGTCTCCATGATGTTTGTCATTGTTGTGGTCTTCCTGAATTTATAGATAACGGAACATGTGTCCAAAGCATCGAGTCAAGCAGCTTGAATTGTTGTCTATTTCAGCGCCCACGGGGACCTGCGAGGAACATGTTCCCACCTTGGGGGCTCATGGGAACTGAAGCTGCGAGGACGTTTTGTCCATCAGACTTCTGGCACGGCAGCAGCTGGCAGTCTACAACAAGGTCTGCCAAGTGGTCTGCCATGGACGGCCTCAGTTGCTATGGCAGACTTTGCGGTCAGATTCCAACTGTAGAACACCCTCCTTGCTTTACCGGCGCCTGAGGCGCCGGGCATATACTGTAATGTAAATAGATATGTACATATAGACAACTCATAAGATATAACAATGATATATAGATAATTCATAATATGTTAAGTATATTACTTATATGTGTTTATTTGCATCTTACATGTTTGATTATATTTTATGTAGGTTATATGCATTGCTAGGCCTTAAGCTTCGCACCCAGGACACGTGTTCAGGGTCGCGCGTCGGCCGATCCGACGCGAACCTCGACTGGCACGTCCACCGGTGACGGAGGTGGATCGCCTGGTGGAGTGGGCCAGGCGGAGAAACACCGGACCGGAGGACTGGAGGAGCGGATGTTCGATGAAACCGTTCTTTGTGGGAGGAGATGATGTTGATGTTTTCTGATGTGAGTGATATTTTCATATACTGTATGATTCGTATGATGTTTGATGTTTGATGAAAAGAAACGAGGAGAAAACATGCTTGATGCTTGCTGTCCCAGGCGTCCGATGAGCAGCCGGCGGCCTGAAGGGAGCCAGGCCGATCCCAGCTACAGCGATGCAAACAGCTTGGCAATGATGTGCCGTGCCCGTATGATCCGTATGATCCGTATGCCAAAATGCTGACCGTCGACGTGTGACCACCAGTTGTTCTGCCGGAAGTTGTGAAGAGTTTCCGCAAGAAACTAGATCTCGCTAGTGAGATTCTCTTTCTCGAATATTGTACGCGGGGACTCTGGAAATACAGCCGCCCCCAGTTTGCAATTTGCCTCCTGAGCGCATATATGATGGGGACCTATGTGGAAGGGTGTTTTTTTCGCTGCAGGTGGGGTCTGCACTCACTGAAGCCGCCCCAGAAGTTGCAATACCAAAACCTGGAAGATGGATTTGTCAATAAGGACTTGGAACAGGTGTATGTATGCGTATATGTGAATACACATATTGTTGATGCAATGACAGACTGGTTCGTGCCATGTGTGGCTACAAGTCATCGGGCCAGTTGCACTCGGAGAGGGCGAGAGCGTGTGGCATGTGTGATTGCTCCCCCAGCCCTAATCATAGGATATCATATATATAACAGATGCAGAAAGAAAGAGGAATCAATTTTTTCTCCAAGTTCAAGTTGCCCCATATATTGCCGCAAACCACCCGAGTGCCACAAAGTACAGCTTACCAATAAGAACGCTTATATATAGTTTGCTTTGCACTTGACCGAGTTGCAACAACTGACCAGGAAGCCACTGCTTCGCTGACAATGCTACTTGGCCGTCTTCAGGCTCCATGTTTGTTTGTTTGTTCCGGGAAGATTCCCCTCAATCAAGACATGTTTTATGGGTTGCGCCAAAGTTGGTGGGCCCAGTAGACTCGTGACCTGCTACAGCCTGCTACAGGACCTTCAGTCTGTGTCATTTCTTGACATATCCCTGCCCATGTGGGTTGCTGGGCTTGTCTTACACAGCAAGCACCATCTCTGGATGATGCCGAATCAGAATCCCTCGGGAATCATTGGTGAGAACAGCCTAGAAGACCCTGACTGAGGAACTGTATAAGTCACAACGGTTGTGATTTCTGCAGTTCCTCAGGGTCTTCTAGGCTGTCACAACGTAATCAATTACTGTCAGGATCCTGTAACCCATTGGAGCCACCGTTTCGAGCTGGTGGGCCCGATGTTTCCGAGGCCCATTATCACTGCGGAAGAGCTTGAGGACCTGCAAGGAGTCTCAAAGAGCATGGACACAGGTTTGTGATCCAACCTGGAAAAGCCAAACCGCGACAAAAGCACCAGGCTGTTGTAGAGTTTTGGATCGGGAACATCGCACGGTAACCATTTTTCAGTGATTTGCTGCCAAGTTGAGGAGATGTATGTTTGGGGGATTCTTGGGGAAAGGCAGTAGAGTCTCAGTAGAGTTAGGGCAGCTCAAAACATTGCCATAGGAGTATAGGAGCTCTTCTTTCCTTTGATCGCCTTTGATGTTAGAAGTTTGGTTAGCTGGGAGTTTCAATGCACTGAAACTTGCAGGGCAGCTTACCGACCATACAGTATGTCTGAAACATACCTCAAGCTTTCCTTCCGCAAGAGTTCTCAAGTTCGGGTTTGAAGCGTCCTTTCTCGTCATCGAATCTACCTGATCCCTACCATCGTAGGACTTCGCTGCACCCCCACGGACCTCCCGACGCCCGAAGCCGCAAAGTCTCGATCCTCTCAGGCTGAGGGAGGACTCCAAGGCAGAGGCTCGAGCGACGTGTGAGCAAACCGCCCAAACATGCAATAGAGCAGTTGCGAATCGGAATTGGGGCGCACAAGGTATCCGCACAAACTCGCTGTTGGCGTCCCTCGGGCCTCCCCGGCCGCGGAGGTGGCACCTTCGCATATACCCGGCCAATCAACTCCGACCAAAGACCACTTCCGAAAAAACGCGACGCGAGTCTGGCGGAGACCTGACCAAAAACAGCCGCGTGCTCTCGGCCTGTCACCGGCTTGAGGCGGTGGATTTGCCACAACGTCTCAAGTGGTGTGCTTAAGAGTGTGGATGCAGAGCTGGTTGAGATCTAGCTTCCAATATCCACTATGATCTAGGTATGGGACATGGATTTGTAGAGCCTTGATCTCTTCCAAACCACGACATGCGAGGTGCGTCCCGCTGGGAGGGTTAGCGATCTGAGTCATCCTCACAGAACCCCTGCTGTTGTCGATGAGGATTTGTAATTATATGCGCATATTATACATTATAGAATTCAAAGCTATGCACTCAGTTTGTTGTCTCTGAGCGATGAAAACCCCAAGCACAAACGAACTGCCAAATTATTCGTACTTGGTTTCAAGTGGACACCTCACGCGTCGTGTTGTGTGCTGCTGCTGGCAGCTTGTGAGGTTCGAGTTGACCCTGGGCAAAGTCTCGGTGGACTTGGTGGACGACCAAGCAGACTTTGATCAGGTGCAGCTGGAATTTTCTGGTGCTAGTAAAATAACCAGTGGGACAGGTGTTTGGCAAGATAAAGCCCGTCAATTGTAGTTTGCACATGAACAGCAATGAGCATCAAGATCAGTACGTCATGATACGTACATTCAAAAATGATCATTCCACCCCAAAACAGCATGTCATTTCACTGACCACGAGTCTTTGTTTTACACTAAGCTGTCTATGCCATTTTGTGATCGGCGGAATTGTGACGCTGGTGCAGGCTAAGCAGCTCCTAAGTTGAGACCCTAGTGCTTGGAAAAGAATATGAGTACAACAGGCTCGCAACAGTTGATGTCAATGTTTGATGAAGATGAGGTGTTGTTGGAAGGCAATTACTTCAAACACACTAAAACCGTGTTGCATTTTGCTCGAGAGCTCTGGCTTGTTGTTGCCAGCTGAAGCTCCTTGCACCCAAGCAAAAGAACCTTTGGTATCCTTGCGTGACATCGTTCTGATATCGCAAGACATACCTGGAAGCTAACCAGGACCCCTTCTTGTAGGCGAAATGGGTCTTCCTGGGGCCTACCCCCCTCTCTCTCTCTCTCTCCCAATATATATATATATAAACGTTGCACTTCCTGTTTGCATGTACAGCCCATAAATACTCCGCTAGAGTACTGCAGACACGTGACTCATGACGTGTTTTGGCTCAAGGTGAAAAGGCGTTCCGAAACGTCGAAACCTCGTTTTCATGGTAGCGCACGAGTCCGGTGAAAGTGACAGGGACAAAGCGCTGCGCATAAAGGAAGAAAGACACGGTAAAGTCGAGAGCTCCGAGGAGGAGGAGCTGGGATCCTCGGGAGCGGCAGCTTCTGCCGCCCCGAGTGGAATAGGAGAGGAAGGAAAAGTAAAAGAGGAGGAGGAGAACCAGCCTTTGCCAGCCACATCAGCGGCGGATCCAGCCGCAAGTACCACTCCAGCGGCTGAGAAGACCGCAGAAACAACTTTAGCGGTTGAAAGGACCGCAGAAACAAAAGAAGAGGAGGAAAACACTAAAGGAACAGAAGGACCAGGAGAAGAAGAAGAGCCTGAACAAGATCCAATAGTTGAGCCAGGGGCTGAAGCGGCTGATCCAGCCGCACAGCCGTCATCTGGCCGAGTTATCGCCGACTTCATCACATCCCCAGAGGGTATCAAAACAGGTTGGGAAGTTCGTGGCGTTCACGCCAAATATACCCCAGCCAAAGTCGATCCCAAAGCACCTTGGAGGAAGCAGGTGAAGAAACAGATTTGGGGCCAAGTCAAGAAGCACCCAGAACCAAAGTCCGGATTCCGACTTCGAAGCAGAGTTTCGCTTCAGTATCGGAAGCTCAAGTAGGACCTGGTCAGGTTACAGAAGAAGCAAGGTGTTATCACAGAAGACTTGAGAAGGACTTCGGGAAGGAGCGCCCGCCACAAGAGATCAAAGAAGAGCGGGAGGAACAGAAAGCCCGCAACAAAGAGAGGCGAGCCAAGAAGAAAGGTGAAGCGGCTGATACAGCCGAAGAGAAAGAAGAAGAGAGCCAATCGGAAGAAGAGCCTTCCGTGAGATTGAAAGAACGAAGCCGCAGTCCAGTGCGGCAGCCTCGAACTCCAGACGGGCCGCCACCGGCCCGCCGACCTCAGAGCCGCGATACAAATCGTGGCCGAGCGGTTTGGGGTCGAGCTTTGGAACTCAATCTCCGAATCATCACCTTGGCCAATCAGCGAGCCCAGAATCAGCCGATCGAGAATTGGAAGTTGGAAAGTCCATTCCAAGTGAGGAAGATAGCGGCTGACGAGTTAGTGGAATCAAGGGGCTTGAAGGGATCCATCGCACTTGCCGCAATCCGAGAACTTTGGAAGACTCCGAACGAACAAGGCAAGAGAGGATCCGGTGAGGCTTGCAGCAGCTTCCGGCAGTCCAAGCCTATATACAGAAGATGGGATTGAAAGGTCCTGCAAGGCTTGGAGCAAGGCAAAAGTTGAGCCTAAGGCAAAAGGAAAGGCCAAAGCAAAGGCCGAGGCCGCACCTTCGATCGGCCGCAATCCAGAGGAGTTGACCTCTTCGGGAACCCGGACCACTTCAGAGGTCCGTGTGATCCCAAAATCTCCTTCTGATCCTTCCCAAGGGTGAAAGCCCTTGGACCGGCCTGGAAGGTGCGAGAGCAGCGCCTTCACGGTTGAGATTAGGGAACCATGGCGTTGGAACAGCAGATCCAACAGTTGTCTGATATGGTTTTGCAACTCCAGCAAATGTTGGCTTCAGCAGTAGGAGAACTGGCTAAGAGCCTTGAGAAAAAGGAAGATAGACGAAAGTCCCAAATACTTATGGACACCAAGGGTTTGGGACGACCTGAGAGTTGTGGAAATGTTGAAGGGGAATTCCGAAAGTGGGCCAGGAGCATCGACAACCTGTTCATAACTACCTTTGGGAGAGAGTTCATTGAAGTTCTTGAGTATATTTTGGAGCAGGAAGACGCGATTGAAATGAGTGCCATGGAGTCCGCGTTTGGGACTGGTACCACAGCGGCCATAGACGACCTAGAAGACAAAGCGGGCCAAATTCATCGCGTCCTCCTGACTCTCACTTCCGGCGAAACGGAAGATCTCATGGTAGGAGCCTCAAATGGTTTCGAGGCATACCGAAACATCCTCAGGGCTATTCTCCAGCCAGAGCGGGTCAAAACTTGGACCGCCGTGAGGCCAGCCATCGAACAGCTGGAAGAGCTGATCAGGAGGTACGAAGCCCGGCGAAACGCATCGGGAGCTAGAGAGACCTTATCGGACGACATCAAGTCCGCTTCATTGGAGATGCTGGTACCCCCGGATTTGGAGAAACATCTTTTGTTGAACAAGAGTAGATTGACATCCTATTCATTGATCAAACCGGAGATTGAACTTGTCATTGAATCATCTCTTACATCAAAGTCATCTGTTCCAAAACCAGGTTCATCGAGTTCTAGTTATCAAGGACCTCAACCCATGGACGTCGATTCGATCGGACAATGGATTGCGAGCCTAGTCAAAGGAAAAGGTAAAGGAAAAGGTAAACAGGCCAAAGGCGATGGAAAGAAAGGCTCAAGCAAAGGAGGCTCAAGTAAAGGCTCAAACCCGGCTCAAGATATCACCTGCTACAATTGCGGTAAGAAGGGACACAGAACGGCCGATTGCTGGAGCAAGAAACGGCCGGATGGAAAAGGCGATAAATGGTCAGGTTCAGGCAAAGGAGATAGGAGTGGCAAAGGTGGCAAAGGCAGTAAAGGCAAAGGTGGAAAAGGCGGCAAAGGTAAAGCCGCAGGAAGCATGGAAGAGATGGACGATCCGGACGATGGCATTGAGCCAGCTCCGGAAGCAGATGTCGGAATGCTCATGGCAGACTTGAGTGGAGTTGGAATAGCGGATACTTCATCCGCCGAAGAATGGATGAAGTTTAACCTGGACACTGGAGCAGCCCAGACAGCCATCCCGAATGGCTGGGAGGACCGAGTGGTTGTCAGTGAAGGCAACGGGGTTGTTTTCACGACTGCATCAGGAGAGTTGGTGCCCAGCCAGGGCATTGGAACCTTTGAGGGGTTCGATGAGAGCGGCAACAAATGCCGTGTGAAAGGATCAATGGCCGATGTTCACAAGCCATTGATTTCAGCATCCAAGTGCTTAGGCTTTGGAAGGATTGCAGTTCTTGATGTGAATGGCGGAAGCTTGATTCCGCAAGGGTCCAAAGTTGGAAAGGCTGTTCAGGCGATCCTGGAGAAAGCGAGCGCTGCAGAGCAGCGGAATTGGATCCCTGTGTATCAAGAGCAGGGAGTGTACAATTTCTACTTGGGAAAGCCAGGGTATAAGCCGACCAAGGAATGCTGTGGCATCGCAGAGCTGAACGCCACAGGTGAGAGAAGAGATGCTTCTATGGTTTCAGGCCGACCTGGTCCAGAGAGGCAAGAAGAGGATGATGAGTTGGAATTAGTTGATGAGGTTGAGAAACCCATCCAGATAAGAGCACCGGAGGATCCGACTCCGGCTGAGATTGAAGAGCACGAGGCGACAGGCCATGTGCAGTATCGGAATTGGTGCCGGCATTGCATTGCTGGACGGGCTGTAGGACAGCCACATCGGACAAGGTCCGAGGAACAGAAGGCAAAGAGCCTTGTGCCCACAGTGGCAATGGACTCACGGGGCGGTGTGGAGGACGAGCGAGTGAAGCCGATCCTCGTGGTGAAAGATGAGAGGACACAGTCCTTAGCGGCGACCTTCGTGGACTCGAAGGGAGCGACGCCGTATGCAGTGAAGTTCGCGGCAAACTTCTTGAAGAACTTGGGACACCGCAAGGTGGTTCTCAAATCGGATGGTGAACCATCCGTGGTAGCCTTGAAAGAGGCTGCAGCCAAAGAAACCGGCATAGATTGGATTTCGGAAGAATCGCCAGTAGGAGACCATCAAGCGAATGGCCTGGCAGAGAACGCCTGCAAGGAGGTCAAACGTCAAGTACGAGTCCTCCGCAGTGCGTTGGAAGAGAAGCTCAGTAAAGAGCTCAAAGATGATGATCCTGCATTGGCATGGCTGCCAAGGCAGGCGGGAGACCTGCTGAGCAGGTACAAGAAAGGTCAAGATGGCAGAACGCCTGAGACCAGAAGATGTGGGAAGCAGTGGCGGAAACCCGCCATAGCTTTTGGTGAACGCCTATACTTTAGAGAAGTAGGCGAGGGAGTTCGCATCCTGAAAGAAGGACGCTATGTAGGGCACCACGGCCGAACAGGATCCATTTTGGTGATGATGGCCGATGGCGTGCGCAGAGGCACAGGAATCCGGCGGCTGAGTTCAGCCGACCGCTGGGACCCAAGTGGTTGGGACCTTTTGCGGGGCTTACCGTGGGAACACTCCGCGGCAAGGCCTGCCGGTGAGCAGTTGATGCTCGAAGAGCGTCTTGTGGTACCACTCTTAAAGAGGAACGAGTGGCGCCACCACAGCAGAGGCGAGTGTACATCAGGAGAGAGGATGTGCACAAGCATGGGGCCACAGAAGGCTGCCCAGGATGCAAGTGCATCTTGGAAGACAAGAGGACGACCTTGCCACACACAGAGGCGTGCAGAGCAATCAAGGATCACCGAAGCAATGGAAAAGGATGAAGCTGGGCAGGCGAGACTTGAAGCCCATGCAAAGAAGAGGAAAGAACGGCAACAGCTTGACACTGTGAAGCCGAAAGTCGTGTCCGACAAGGACACAGACATCGCGGCCGAAGATGCGGCCGGAGAGCCAGAGAAGAAAGAAGAAGCAAAGAGCGCAGGATCGGGAAGCCCGCCGCCAACAGCGGCAGAGGGTGAGAAGACCTATCCCGATGACCCGAAAGAGAGATATGAGATGAAGAGACAAGCAGCCGAGATGGAGAAGAAACCAGTGGCGAAAGCCAAGGTAGCAACAGAGCCCAAGAAGAGAACAGGAGAACTTAGGATAGATCCACCCGGGGCAAAGGTCAAGCCGAATCCAGCCCAAGGAACAAAGAGGACGGCAGAGACTGCCGTAGAAGACCTTGATCCCAGGGTGGAAGAAAGTCCGAAGAAAACGGGGACGTTTTCACATGTTCCAGAGACACCACCTGCAGGGTGGAAGCCAGATGCAGCAAGCTTGGCGAAAGAAAAGGAGATCGCAAAGCAGCATCTGAAGAAGATCATTCAAGGAACCTATGAGGCAAATGGCATCGAGATCACTGAGCAAGAGATCGGAGACATCGCGCATTTGAGCATGCAGATGTCAGCAGTAGATATTCTGGAAATCTACTCGCCCAAGAGGTTCACCGCGCTTGCAGAGCGGTACAAGTTGCGACCGGGTTTCGCGGTCGACTTGAATGAAATGAAGAAAGATGGAACATACTGGGACTTGAACAAGTCCGAAGACGTCCAAGAGGTGCACGACATCTTAGAGAGAGACGAACCGGCTCTCTTGACTGGTTCGCCTCCGTGCCATATGTTTTCGCAGCTCCAGAACCTGAACTGGAGAAACATGGCACCGGATGTCAGGAAGAAGAAAATGGACGAAGCCGTCCATCACCTTCATACGAGCGTAGAGCTGTATGTCAAGCAGCATCGCTCTGGACGAAAATTCCTGCATGAGGCACCATGGGCCGCAACCAATTGGAAGGATGAGAAGGTTGAGGCCTTAGCAAACGAAGATGGAGTGTTTGTAGTGAAAGGTCCAATGTGCAGGTGGCAGATGATGGCCACCGACCGAAGAGGACTCCAAGGCACCGGCTATGTGAGAAAGGAGACCGGCTGGATGACCAACGATGAAGGGTTGGCTCGAGTCTTGCAAGGAGTCTGCTCGAATGAATCGGGCAAAGGACCATGGCACCGACACATCCACCTGATCGGAGGCATTGCTAGGCAGGCAGCGGTATACCCACCGCAGCTCGTGAAAGCAGTGCTGAGGAGCCTGCGTGACACGCTAGCAGAGAAAGGTGAGTTGAACACCTTCGATCTGTTCGCAGCAGGCCCAGGTCCAGAGATACCTCTGTTGGACCCAGAGTTCGAAGAGGTCTACATGGATGATGTGAACGGCGGCATTTTGCCGGCCGAGAAAGTGAAAGAGGCAAGACGCCTCGAAATGGATTATTTGAAAGAGAAGCATGGCGTCTATGTGACAAGACCAAGAGCTGAATGTTTTGAGGAAACGGGGAAGCCCCCGATTCCAGTGAGGTGGTTGGACACCAACAAGGGAGATCCAACAAACCCAAACTACAGGAGCCGATTAGTTGTGCGTGAGATCAAGGCAAGAAAGACCAAAGAAGAACAATTGCCAGCCAACTTGCTTTTCAGCAGCACGCCCCCACTAGAGGCGATGAGACTGCTGTGCTCGTTGTGGGCAACAAAGAGAAAGTCTTGCCACAACCAGCCGCTGAAGCTGGGCTTGTGGGACATCTCACGAGCACAGTTTTATGGAACTCCGAAGAGAAAGATCTACATAGAGCTGCCACCTGAGGACGAAGCCAGCAAAGATGGACAGACCTGTGGACTTCTCGTTGTACGGGACACAGGACGCTCCAAATATCTGGCAGACGCACTGTACCAGAAGGCTGGTTTCCGCAGAGGGCTGTCAAATGCGTCAGTCTTCTACCAAGAAGCTTGTGACGTCAGGGTAATGGTGCATGGAGATGACTTCCTAGCACTTGGAGACGCCCAACACTTGGAGAAGCTCAGCCAAGTCCTCAAAGATGCCTATGAGCCGAAATGTCTCGGGATTCTTGGAGACGAGGATGGAGACCGAACAGAAGCCCATTTTCTGAATCGGTTGATCCGAGTCGAAAAGAAGAACGGCAAAGGATCGATTGTGATCGAAGCCGATCGGAGACATGTTGATCTTTTAATCCAGGCATTTGGTCTGGGAAAGGCAAATGGTGTGGAATCACCAGATGTCAAGAAGTCGGCAGATCAGCAGATGCTGGAAAGCCGCAGTCCGCTGCTTGATAAGAGCGAGGCATCGAAGTATCGTTCAGCTACGATGCGTGCTGCGTATTTGTCCCAAGATCGACTCGATATTGGACACGCAGTCAAGAACCTTGCTCGAGGTATGGTGTCGCCGACAGAAGCCAAACTTGCAGACTTGAAACGTCTCATCAGGTACTTGAAGAAATACCCTGATGTTGGGCAATGTTTTGGCTCACAGCAGGTACCCTCAAAGCTGAGGGTCCAGGTCGACGCTGACCACGGTGGAGATGCTGTGACACGCAAAAGCACGACTGGCATGGTTGCCATTTATGGCACACACGTGCTGAAACACAGCAGTAACATCCAATCCACCATAGCCCTTTCCACAGGCGAGAGGGAATACTTCGCACTCGTGAAGGGCGGATCTGTGGGCTTAGGACTTCAAAGCCTGTGCGCAGATCTTGGTTTGGATTTGGAAGTCACCATAGAAGGCGATTCCAACGCAGCCAAAGGAACTGTGAACCGAGTGGGTTTGGGTAAAGCCAGACACATCCAAACTCGCTACCTATGGTTGCAAGAAAGGATTGCCGAAGGCCACTTGAAAGCGCACCACGTTCCAGGTGTCAAGAACAAAGCCGATGTGTTGACCAAATCGGTTCCTGGGGTGCAACTTCGCAAAACCATGGAGGACTTGCAGTATGCATTCCTCAGCAAGCGAAGCAAAGGACAGTTGGATGTTTTGGAGTAAGGTCCCTGGCCAAGCTCCACTACCACAACTGAAAGTGGCTCAGCAGCGGGAAATTTCACATACTTTCTTTAAGCTTGCGCAGCAGTACAGTGCTTTGTAAGAGGAGGAGTGTTTGCATGTACAGCCCATAAATACTCCGCTAGAGTACTGCAGACACGTGACTCATGACGTGTTTTGGCTCAAGGTGAAAAGGCGTTCCGAAACGTCGAAACCTCGTTTTCACTTCCATGATTGCTTCGGGGTAGGTCTTCAAACAGGTCTGTGCTCATCTAAGAGTCACAGATTCGACACGTTTCGGCACTCCGGCACTTAGACAGCTCGGGTGAAGGCACGAGGTGAAAGCTCAGGTCTAGCTTTGAAGGAAGCGACCTGGGAAGCTCGCACCTCAGAAGAACACTAGGTATGCCAAGAGCGCATAGCACCCAGCTCCTTGGACAAGATGGCTGCAATGGGAACTGTGCATCTCATGGTTTGTGCATCTCATAATGTGGAAATGACTCGAGAAGTATAGCTATAACATGGCTGAAAAATATGTGTTTGTCACGGTGAAGGAGCAGCCACTGGAGCAGCCTTGACTTAAAATTAGAATCGCACAGGTCGGCCCGAAATGCTTTGGACATGGTCTATAACTGTTTTCCATTCGCGCCGAACCTCATTCGACGGAGCGGATCTCAGGTTGACATTCACTTGACAGACCACCGAGGGCAGGATGCGGCTGAATGGCGTTCGAGCCTTCGGGAGTCAGCTTCGATTTGAAGCAATGTTGGCACCACAATGGTGGAGGTTCAACGCTTGAGACGTGTATACAGCCACATCAACCACCGCAGGTCCCGGTGTAGGGCGATACTTGCAGGTCCCGTTCACTCATGAGGACAGGACCTCGAAGGGGAACACATTTCATTGGAGTGTCAGGTCTTGAGGGGAAGTTCCAGAACCTTGAGGCGGCGGCAGTCTTCTTTTGTAGCATGCGGCTCGAGGAGCCCCATTGGACCAACCTAATTAGATATATTTTTATGATATACTT
Organism: Durusdinium trenchii; assembly: GCA_963970005.1. NCBI lineage: Eukaryota > Dinophyceae > Suessiales > Symbiodiniaceae > Durusdinium > Durusdinium trenchii. The sequence goes on from CAXAMN010014224.1 coordinate 632,336, forward strand.
GAGGTTGCTCAAGTTTGAGTCGTGAACAGGCCAATAAATCACAGTTTCTTGCAAAAACTGTGCCGGCCTGGTGGTTTCTCATATTTCTAGCGCACAGGTCGCTTTGTCTTTGTCACTTTGCCCATGTTCTGGAGACCAATGGCAGCCGGACATTCTTGCCCGGATGGGATTCCATGATGCGCCATGAATGTTTTGTGTGGAGTTTTTCTGGAGCAGCTACAGGACCAAATTTAATCTATATGTACAATTTTGCACCAGGTCACTCTCCCCAAAGGTCAGAATTAAAGGCAGTGTAATCAAAGTTTATGTCAGGCACGATCGAACCAGTTTGCCTTTGCCCCTAGGCATCCTTAATTTTCAGCCGTTAAGAAGTCGTGCAAAGACATAGCACAGATACAAGCCAGCCGAAGATCGCATGCAGAAACATGCAGAAACAGTTCAATGTCAATGTGTGTGTGTGTGCCCTGCAATGCCCACAATCAGGGCCATTTACGCCAATGGGCACGGGCAGCGTTGTGGTGAGACGGCTCCGGCTTGCACCAATTGGTGTCCAGCTCCAAGCGCTCCAGCTCCGGCTCGCACTGCAGGGCCCAGCTCCATTCAGACCCTGCGTGGCAACCTGTGTGGGCGCGAGGTGGCCCTAGTTCTTTGTGGGGAAGCCCATGAGGACGCGGTGGACCTGACTCGTACCAAAAGCATCCTTGAACCGACGATGGGTTGGGTCGACACCAGCGATGCCTTTCTTCTACGGAAGATGAGGCACAGCAGGAGCAATGTGACCCTGCAAGTCGCCAAGAAGTGGGCGTCTCATGCCATGACGTCTGAGAATGACGGAGTTCTTCTGCTCTTCCACATGGTGGACTCTGTGAATGGTGTTGGGACAGCTAAGGTCTTTATGCCACAGGAGATTGAGGTGAAGCCTGGAGAGCAAGAGGAGAACACTCAGTATTTTCTTTGGAAAGACTTGGATCCAGATGCCAGGTATATTCACGACAAGAAGGCGAAAGGAATCGAGGTCCTGCCTGAGGAACACGATTCCATCATTGCCCGCCGCAAGAAGCGGCTGCGCATGGAGGGTGTGGAACTCTTCGATGACTGGTTGATTAGAGCTGGACGTTTGCCGCACGTGGAAATCATTTTGGAAGGTCCCGTCCGGTCAACTGAGGTTGAGCTGCATGAGGATCCAGACACGGCCCCAGCTCCCATTGCTGATGAAAGTTGTCAAGCTATGGAACTGGATAGTGGAGAGGAATTTGCAACTCTCTTAGACCAGGACATGAGATCACTTCGATTTTTGGCGGAGGATGGCACTGGTGCCTTCCTGCAGTACTTAGTACGGCGTGTGAGGGACAACCTCCCTTCAGAGCGCGTCCATTTCTTCGAGTTGAGGGAGCTCGGCAACCCGGATGACGACGAAGTGAAAAAGGAGTTCCAATGCCTTGTGCCGGACGGTCAGCTCATGGATCTTGAAGAAGAGTGGTTGGAGGAGCTGCAGTTACCAGCACCTCGTGTCAAAACGGGTCGGCATGGATCATGTGGCGTACATGTGCGCCATGTGGTGCCTTCATGGGAAGCATTCTTTGGTGCTGCATCGGAGTTGCTGTATTTCTCTCCGCATGTCCGTGCTGATTTTGTACCTTTTCTGGCTTGTGTCATGAAAACTCCGGAGGCTCCAACACGACCCAAGGATTGGGTGCTGAAATTCTTTGAACATCTCTACTGCGGTGTGATCGCCGATGCCCTCGCCATGCTTCGCTCCGATCCCACGGCACGTGCCTTCCTGCGGCTTCGCTCCGCGGTGCACCGCCCGCCCGGCCCGCGCGGCCGCGGTCACCGGTCGTTGGTGCGGCGACAGGACGTGCGGCACCTGGTGCCGGTGTCCGTGGCGCCGGTGGATCGATATCTCAAAGCGAAGGCGCCCGGGGCACCCAGGACCTGGGTCTCTGCCCTGGCCGAACGCGTGAGATGGAAGGCACCGGAGCTGGTGGAAAAGGCACAGCAATGGTACTTGCAAGTCACGGAGAATCTCTTGGAAGATGCTAGGTGTGCTTTGTGCTCTTCTTACAACATGTTGTTTTCCGATTAGAGGGACCCCCCATCCAGTTAAACTGTTAAACCTTTTTCCAGCTCACTTCCAAGATCTTCCAAGGATGTCAAGGAGAAGGACCCCGAGGGTGACTACTTCGTTGCGTGGCTTCGCGAGGCTCATCGTGACATTTTCGAGGATATCGATGTGAACAATCCCAATTTGCTGCGGAGAGTGAAGGAGATGCCCAGCTTGTCCATGCGGACTCAGTCACGCAATTTGAGTGGGATCCGGATACCTTTCTTTGATGAAGCGATGCAAGAAATCTTGTCTTATGATCCAAGCTCTGGCCCAACTACTCGCAGGCAACGTGTATTGGCGAAGATTATCGTTGATGCTTTCCAACTGCGCATGGTTGACCTAGCATCCATCCTCATTGTCATGGATCGTGCTTTGGCCTTTCCTGAAGGATCTGAGGTGGTGATCATCATGTATACTGGGGCCGATCATGCCCGAACGGTCCAGCACTTTTATCAGGACCTCGGTTTCACTGGTTGTCCTCTACCTCAGAAGGGGCTTGTGGGGAAGGACGAGTTCGGACCACGCGAACCGAGAGGGTTGCGGCTTCCCACTTATTTGCACAACTTCGGTGAGCTGTTCGGCAAACATCGAGCGGCGGATCATCAGAGAGCGACGGCAGATCATGGCTCGTGCCTGTAAGGCCTTTTGGATGAGGTTGTTTGCCATTTTGCCTTCCACGTCGAACGCATTTAAGGGTATGGGTCCATCATACCAAGTTAAGACGGACATCCATTTAGTTCATCTATCTAGCTTGGTGTTCTCCAGCGAGTTGCACTTGTTTGAAGCATGTTTGAATCTTGTCATTCTAGGTTTTACCGAGGCAACTCATTGAAACCCGGTGTGCCCCGCGACCCACATTTTTTTGAGGGCTGCGGGGTTTCTGGAGTTCTGAAATCAACAGGAGTCTTCGGGAGGGGTTCTTCCCCTACATCCGAGTTTTAAGCACATGAATCGTCATGAAGTATAAAAACTGTGAGGGATCGTTTGTTGATCTGCATCTTGACTGATGCCTCCATATGCCTCCTAACCCTGGAGCTTCTTGAACACGGTCTAATTTTAAGGTTAGCCAGAATCTTTAACCCGATAGGATCAACTGCGACCCTTTGTAGAATTGATTCAGGGCCTTGGGTCTTGATTGTTGGGCTGATGGGATTTCAGGCGAACATGGAAATCAATGCTGAGGAGCTACCTATGTTTCAGGTATCAGCATCCTGCTTGCCCTCCGAAGCCACTTTTTGGTTGCGGGCCGGGAATGTGTTGATTGTTTTGAGTGGATATGTTGCTATATTGGCAGTACTTGGATGCCTACCTTGTTTTTGGCAGAGGCCACCAAGAGCTGCAGCAGCCAAAATGGTCAAACCAGCAATCAGAAAACCATATCATGCAAACCAAGAAAGAGAGCAATTAATTGTAGAGTTGGCTGGCCCGCCATGACCAGAAACCCGCGCGTGCCTTGTTTGCAAAAAGCTGCCGAGATATTCATAGGAGGGCGAAGTCACGCGTGTGGACATTTAGCCACCTACCGGACATCAATCCAAAGGGTCACTTGCTCTCGATCAAGACTCCTGCACCACCCCAACAATTTTGGGCTCGTTCATTTTGGAGGCTAAGACAGGACAAGGTATTTGTGTCAATGGTCACTACTGGTAGTTCTTTTTGCAGCTGTTGGCGTCCAAGCTGCATCCGAGGCGATGTTGGCCCTTGTGGTGCTCATCATCGCCAATGTAGCAGAGGCCAGGCATGGTAAGGCATCGCAGCAGGCCGCCGCTCACGTAGGCCCCGGGGCCCCATCGTAGCTGGCGAACTTGCCAAACGTCGCTGGGTGATGCCAAGGAATCAGTTCAACATTCACCTGAGATGATCAATCCAAATAAGACAAACAATATTCACCAGCATACATCAATCCCAATCACAAAAGACATCAAATGACAAAAACATATCTATGTGTAAGTTATATGTTTTAACAGGTCTGGTGGGTGCAAAGAAAAGACTGGTGGCAGGCCCTGGCGACCGCAACTCCCGCTGGTGAGCTGAGAGCAGCAACCTCAAAAAATGACTCACGCGGCTTGCGTCACGCCAGCGGAGCGACTGTGTGAAGGACCTGGAGGAGCATCGATCATGTCGTAGTCAAGATCGCCACAAAGTGATGTTGATGGTGTAATTTTCAGGTCTGGCTTGCATGGCTGAAGGCCCAGGCTGACATTGCTAAGGAATTATGCAGCTGGTGGATTGACACTTTGTGCGGCATGGATTTGAAGTTCGAAAATCAAGAACGTGTGTTACGCGCTTTTGACCTGTGATTCAAGCTCAGCTGTTGGCCAATTCTGGTTGAGGATTCTGGCGAAATCCAATTCAATGAAACCTCATGAGCGCCTTTGTTGGACGTCCAGTCCGTCCAGTCCGAGCTGGATCTTCAGAGTGCCTCCGCTGCCGAGGCCTTGGAGTCGGAGTTGCAGGCGGAAAAGCGCATCCTCTCAATGGCCACTTGGACAGGTGACCGGTGACAGGTGACCGGTGTCATGTCCATGTCCACACCACCAGGCACACCGGCCGCCTGGAGCTTCCATCAGCTCGCGGGGATCAAACCCGGCCTCCGTGTGGGGATCGGATCATGTAGAAACACGGCTCCGTGGAACCACCCTCATTTTGTATGCAGCCAGCCTTGTGTTTTTTCCTTGGGCGTGAGCAATTGCAGAACCAAGTTTATGTAGCTAGTGGACCCTCCCTTGCTTCTAGTGGTTTAAACCGCAATAATTACTGATACCCAATGTAAAACACAAATGAACCAACTTTATTTTGAGTCTATTATATATTGTGTTTCGTTCCTGTGATGGACGCATACTCGTTTCTATATCCCCAGACATCCTCAGTCAAAGGTCGAGGTCATTCCTGAGCCGAGATTCCTCCCGTCAGAGCAGCTTCGCGTGTGTAGGTGGGCCAATCAGAAGGACCCAAGGGCCCCATTCCAACCCCGGGGGTTCATGTTGGGTATGATGCAGAGAGTAGGGACAGAAGTCCAAACCTGGATATGTTTGTTATATATTTGTTCCAGGTGACCCGTCCAAGAGTCCACGGTCATTTACGGAACGTGGTTGCTCGAAGCCCTTGCCCTTTAGGGATGTTGCATCACTTTTGCTCTTGTTTCTAGGCTCTTTGGGGCATCATGACGTCATGACATCATGTTGTTGATGATGGGCAATGATGGGCACTGCCTCTCGCCCCGATTGGACGCCCCAGGTGGAGAAGCAGCATGCGCAAACCACCGAAAAGCTGCAGGACGTGGTCGTGTCGTGTGGGAGGGGCATGATGCACAAGCCAGCAGCACCTCAAAGTCTAAGAGTAATTGCAGACCTGATAACATCTGAGCTTGGCCTTTGATCCAATGTAAATCGATGTAATATCGTGTAATATATACTATGTACATTTGCCCTTACCTTCTGTGGTTCAGATGCTTGTCCAGCAACGCCTGCTGGTTTTCGCCCAGCTTTTATAGGAGAAGATTGCAAAGAAGGAGAAACTGCACATGCTCAGAGCTGAGATGCAGAGAGCCGCTGCGGAGGGATTATTTTGTTCTCATGACTTGGCACATGGATGGACAACAAATTGTTTATCCTTTGATGTGTGGCCAGGGCGTTCATCCGCGACCGGTTTGGGATGTTCAATGACCGGATGGAGCTCCTAAGCCTCAGGGGGTTCAATTCTTGGCCTTTGATCCTTTGGCACCAGTAAGACCAAAGGGCTCCACACCAAGACAGAGGTCGACGGGTTCATCCTTCCGGTTAGATAGGCCCTGGATTCAAACCACCTCCTGGGAAGGGGCTGCCATATACTCCATCTATATATCTTCGAACCCCCTCCAAAGAATTGCTCAATTTGCGCTCCGTGGCTCAACTGTCATTTCCCACAACCCATTCGTGGCGCTGGCGAGGCAAGTGCAGCGCATGAACCGGCTCAACGAGAATCTCATTCACGCCGCGGCTTGGATCTCCACAGCTTCGCAAAAGACGATCGCTATTTTGGGAGCGACGAAGTGAATGAGTCGTAGCTTAGCAAGACGAAGACCGCTATCCGGAATCATTCTAGAGCTGTTGTGAAGCTGGAGGTGAGCCAAAGCCTTTGTTGTCGTCAATCCTCATGGTGAGCATATGCATGTGTATCAAAATCGGGAGACCTCCCAAAGACCACTGGAAGCAGGGAAATAGACCAAAACCCATTGGTTGGGGTCTCCCTGTTAAAATGCAAACTCATATAATTACTGTACACAAAAAGTATGTAATATGGTCTCTCAAAGCATTTTACGGCAGATGTTTGTTTGATGCTCATTGTTATTTTTTCCTTCGTTAGGGTCACAAGGAATGAAGCACAGCCACGGAAGAAACACTTAGGCAATCTTAAGCATCATCATCATCATCATCATCATCATCATCATCATCATCATCATCATCATCATC
>CAXAMN010014224.1:655763-678179 GCA_963970005.1 Durusdinium trenchii
CCCCCCCCCCCCCCCCCCCCCCCCCCCCGCTTTCCTTCTTGCGCTTTTGGTCGTTTCTTGGGCTTTCTCTCAGGCTTTTTAGGTTGCTCTTGAGGCTCGTTTCCCTACCCCAGTCAAGGGCCAAGTATTCATTTTTTCCTACACCTACCTTTCTCTCTCGACCTCTTAGCGCTGCTCTTTCTGTGTTTCTTTCTTTTGCTTCTAAGGCTTTTTAGGTACCTATTCAGGTTCTTGGCACGAGCGCCGCAAAGCGGCACCGTGTGTGTGTGTGTGTGTCAACCCCTGTTCCGAAGGGTGCTTACACGCAGGGGGCTGGAGTGTGCTTCAGATGTCTCCAGCCAATGAAGACGCATCTGTCGCACAGTGACATAGTTCTGGGACGCCAGAACTACGTACCTGCTTTCTTCAACTGTTGACAAGCTGTCCACTCTCGCTTTTTGCTTCCATGGTGTTTCATGATACTACCCCCAAACCTTGTCCACCGCGTTTCTGCAGCTGCACCGTGCATTTAGTGATTTCCGCAGACTTCAAAACAGTTTGTTCAATCATCTACAAGTTTTGCGGACTCTTCACCTTACCGTTCTTCACCTTCCTTCCCATCGTGGCAATTGAGTTAACTGAAAACCAATGTCAGAGTGTGTGTGTGTGTCACCCCCTGTGCCAAAGGGTTCACTGCCACCGTTACCGTCACCACCATTTTCCAAAGCAGGGGCGTGTGGCCTTCTTGTCCTACCACACGCAACGAAGCTGTGGACAAGAAGGGGCTGTTGACCAAGCTTTTCCACTCTCGATTTGATTCATGGTGGTTTCCACGATACTCCCCCCATAAACAGGTTTCCCACAGCCGCCTTTTAGCTGCCGTCCGCCGCTCGTCCGCTGCTGTCGCGAGTCTGCAGATGCGCACAAACCTTTTGTTGAAAACACCTTCAATTTGATCGGATTCTTCACCTTGCCGTTGAGCCATTCCTTTTCTCGGGAAATTGAGTTAACTGAAAACCAATGTCAGAGTGTGTTTCGCTCAGCCGTCCCACTCGGGTGCTGAGTGTGATTCCCGTCACTGGGGCGCTGTTTCATTGGGAAATCTTTAACGGAACTCACTACCGCTCACCGGATTTTCACTGGAATTCACCTCTACTTCCACCGAATTAACTGCCTCAACGGCCGGGGCCAAAAAACGGGATTACTTGCCGCCGGGCTATAAAACGGTACTCCACCCCCAATGAGGCAGGTTTCCCAACTGCCCCCCCAGCTGAGTTCTACTCCCTACCTAATTAGGGCAACATAGGGAAATGGTACTCGACACACTTGTGTGTCGGTGCCTTTCCCTGTGTTGTTCCTTCTCTAGTCTTTCCTACCCGGGCGGTCTAAGACTAAAGTCCCGCTCCCTAGCTATTGCACGTAATTCTTTTCTGCTAAGTAATCAGTAACTCTAGAGGGCGAAGTATTCATACACACACACGGACACACACACACATGTACATACACTTCTTCGTACGCTTTCGGTCGTTTCTTGGGCTTTCTCTCAGGCTTTTTAGGTTGTTCTTGAGGCTCGTTTCCCTACCCCAGTCAAGGGCTAAGTATTCTTTTTCCTACACCTACCTTTCTTTCTTGCCCTCTTAGCGCTGCTCTTTCTGTCTTTCTTTTCTTTTGTTTCTAAGGCTTTTTAGGTGACTATTTAGGTTTTTCACATGCGCGCCGCGAAGCGGCACCGTGTGTGTGTCACCCCCTGTGCCAAAGGGTTCACTGCCACCGTTACCGTCACCACCATTTTCCAAAGCAGGGGCGTGTGGCCTTCTTGTCCTACCACACGCAACGAAGCTGTGGACAAGAAGGGGAAGCGGGGACTGATCATCCCTGTGTACCTGCACCTTCAACTGTTGACCAAGCTTTTCCACTCTCGATTTGATTCATGGTGGTTTCCACGATACTCCCCCCATAAACAGGTTTCCCACAGCCGCCTTTTAGCTGCCGTCCGCCGCTCGTCCGCTGCTGTCGCGAGTCTGCAGATGCGCACAAACCTTTTGTTGAAAACACCTTCACTTTCATTTTGATCGGATTCTTCACCTTGCCGTTGAGCCATTCCTTTTCTCGGGAAATTGAGTTAACTGAAGACCAATGTCAGAATGTCAGAGTGTGTGTGTGCGTGCGCGCCCGTGCTCTTTTGTCTCCCAACGCTGCTTACAGTAGCGCCTTCATGCCATTGGCGAGGCATCCGGTGACACAGCCTCTGAATGTCTCTACACCAGCAGCAGCTACCTAAGGGATCCAACAGCCTGTGATTTCAAGTGCCCTAACTGTCACGCGTCACTGCGTTACGCCCGTTCAAGATTAGTCCCCTAGTGATCAATCAGATCGAGTGCAGGCAGCAATTGGCCAAGTCAGAGGAAGAGGAAGTCCCGCTGAAGAAGGCCTTGGAGAAAGCCGGCCGATGGGGGTGCCCATGGGATTACATGCTTTGCGTTTGGTTTCCTCCACGGACGGCAAGCCCCATTGTGAAATGATCATTTAGTGCACGAGGTGGTCGCATTTCGTCAGTCGGGGTAGCTAAACCCTATGTGCGAAGAATAGCCGGGCTTAACCCAACTTGTCCTTGAATTTGGCAACTGGATGTTCCCATAGTACCATCAGGCGTTGACCTTCATTGTTCATTCTCATTGGGCGGTGAGGGCATGTGGAGGAATGCGTGGGCTTGCGGTGAAGCCAGAGCACCCCAAAGGACCGAGCATGCCATTCAGCACAACATGTTCTTCTTGTTTAAGGGGCGCATCGCGAGCACTGGATGTTTGACCTGCAGACTATGGTTGGTGCTTTCCGGTGACCAGGCTGAGGAAAAGGAAGCACATGAGACCGCTTTGCTGCAGGAGAGGCTGAAGAGCAGGACAGACGCACAGTCTTGCGAGTGAGATTAGCCCTGATTGAACTTTCCAGTGCAGTAGCCTAGGAAGTTCCAGAATAGCAAGAACGTTCACGGTGAGAGCATTTGGCGCGCCTTCGCAATTACAAGCGCAAATGGTCTCCAGGACGGCCCAGACCCAGAGCTCCCGAACGAAGAAAGCGCAAGACCTGGCGATGACCGAACAGACGCCTGGCTCCGCATGTTTGTTGAGTGTTTGCATGCACGGCATGAGCAGGGGAGCAGTTTCCTGAGGATAATGCTGGTTTTAGCAAGCAGCTGCAGGATGGAATGCAACCCACGAAAAGGGTGATGTATGGCTATGAGATGCTATGAGAAAGGGTGATGTATTATGATGTATTCAGTATGGCTATATATATATATAATGAGCGCAGTGACTGCATACCATTTCTGCTTGGGTTATTTTGTCAACCGGATCCCTGGCGAGTGGCACCAACGGCGCACCATGTCACCAACGGCGCACCGTGCACCGACCTGAGACCTGTCGCACTGAGACCTGTCGCACAAGTCCAAGCAAGAAGATCAAGCAATCACAAGACCTTTCTGAAAGACCACAATGGCAACATCAATGGCAAACCACAGCAACAAAATGCCAACTCAATGGCAAGAGCAAGAGCAACGACAGCATTGCAGACCAACAAACATGATAACAGCGTCAAATTTGCATCTAAGTATCTAAGGGCTATCCGCCTTCAAAGGACTCAGTGAGCAGCCTTGCTGGGTGGCTGAAAGTCACTTTGGTGTCAGCACAAACATGGTTCGAGAGACGATGGTGCGAGAGAACTCGGCTGTGGGACATATGCACTTCGGTGTGCACTAGGTACATTTGGGATTCCGCACTTGGTTTCATGTCCAGTGAATAGGAATCGTGCAGAATCACCACTTGAGCCCAAGGAATAAGATGCTGACGAAGCAGAATGAGTTGGCGCAAGTTAACTTTGCCATTGGAAACCGTACCTTGGCGCAGCACTTCCAAGACTCACTGCGTGCACACACACAAACACAAGACGTCGGGCAGTGCCGCCCAAACATAAACATGCACAAGGTATGTTTTGAACTATGTTTTGATTTTGTTCAGGGTTTGCATCCTCATGGAGCCATGGAAAGACACTGGTTTTCCAATCCTCGGTTTTGCCGTGCGGTGGCGGCGCATGGACTCCGACACACCCTGGCGATTGGCACGCCACAGCGTGCGCTGTCCGATGTTTGTCCGTCAGGTTCGATCTTTTTGGAAAAGGAGCAGGGTGCACTCGAGGAGAGGGCGGCTTTGCTGTGGTTGGAGGGTGTCTACACTTCCTGTACTGTGTGGGTGCAAGCTGATGTATTTTTTTTCATTATTTTCACTGATCACCTTGGGTATAACCCGCGCCTATATAGTTGCGTCAGGTACCTGCAAGCTTTTTTTCAATCAAAGCAGAATATCATGCGCAGGAAGGCCAACAAATAGACTACTGTAAATACTTTGTAGCTGCCACATTGACCACGTTTGTTAGTTATATTCATATCCAAACCAGTGTGATTGCACTTGCACTTTAACTTTGTCTCCTGGTGAGAAGCTCGGTCTTTGGAGGCCGAACGTTTGCATGCAGAAGATCTCACCAAGAAGGCACCAGCGGTCGAAAAGGGCCGAAGGGCAGTCGCAAAAACACATCGGGAAACACCTGAAGGAAATGGGATGGAAGCAGATTTAGAGAAGAGCATAGAAGAGCTAAAAGAACGGCCTATGGGCCCATAGTGGGCCGTTTCGGTATCATATTGGTACGTTCCTTTGAGACCGCAGGTCCTGCCATGTTTACGTCCGATGCACAGCCCGAGGCCACCGAGATGACCGATCATTTGGCCTCTGAGGAGGAAGAGCTGAAGAGCGACCATCGGAAGATCACCAGCCTGAGCACTGAGACTTGGCCATGTCATGTGACGAGGGTTCGTGGTCACAAGGTCCGGTGTACTTGGCCCAATGGCAGTTGCAATGGGTGGGTATGCAAGATTATTAATTACTGGAGATGCAGATAGATACAATGATGTGATGCATACACATACACAGAGAGAGAGAGGTAATGATAGCTGTACGTTTTCCTGCCTAGAGCAAGAATAGTGGTTTGTTTCAGCCCTATCTACAGGCGTGAGCTCCCAAAAATGGCAGCCGGTGGTGAAAACCAAAAGCAACGCCCGGAGGTGTGGGTGCCACTAAAACCCGCCGAGAAGTGACAGCAGTCCTTGTCCACTGGGAAAACCAACCCTCCCAGGTTGGAATTCTCAACAAAACAACCACCCGTCACCCACCCTTCCAACTTTAGATTCTTGATGAGAATTCCTACTGTCAGGACGCTACTAGGGGCTCCTGGCATCACTACTAGGAACAAGAAGCCTCTAGGAGCAAAGGGCATCGCATTCTGCTGACTGTGACTGTGACCTCCGAGCTCGCCGAGGAGCTCTCGAGGAACTTGCAATCGACTGAGTCCATGCACCAGGAGGTGGAGACACTCGTGGACTTCATCCACAAGGTCTGGTCTGCCCGGGACCAGTGGAGCCTTTGATTTCAGTGGTTCAACAAATGCTTTTGCAAAGGGCCTCAATTCTGCCTGGTCCTAGGTCCTAGGTATGCCGATGAGTATTGTCCTATTGGTGGTGTTCAGCCTCGTCCAGAATCTTTGTGAATATCCCTTTCAGCTTGAAAAGTGTAGGAACATGAAGGTAATGATTCATTGTTCTGTGATTGCCAATTCGATTGGGTGTGATTACCTTTTTGTGATTATCCTTTGGGCGGATTCTAGTTGCATGTGGCGAAGGCGGCGTTACTCCTCACATCGCCCCATCATAGGATGCAACTGTGGGACGGCAGAAGGTGGCTACCCTCGTGCATCTTGGCATGGATTTCATGTTTCATCATGATGTGCTCAGACCAGCTTGGATGCTTTGATGTTTACACCTTCGAAACGCCTTGCAAGACATACGGGTAGTTAGTAGTTGAACTTTTACCTGCAAGCATCTCAAGATCATGTTTAATAGTTGAAAGAGGGCATGCATTTAGGCGTGGGTCCACCGATTACAGCTAGTGCCGGCTAGCGAGGGAATGGTGCGAGCTCTCAAATTGCCCAGCTACAGTCTGCCATGGACAGAGACAACTCCCAAGCCACACCTGATCGGAAAGCTGGTGATTTCCCATGAAACTGCCAAATTGATACCCTGATGCCCAACTGAGGCAGCAACTGGCCACAAAGGATGCCAAGATGGATGCATTGCAGAAGGAGGTTGTGCTGGGTGGACCGTTGAGACGGAACTGAATAGCCCACAACACGAAGAAGAGTCCATTCTACCACGGAGGCGATCCAATCTGTACCCTTGCATGTTCCAAGAACATGACCCACCAAAGAAAACATGATGATCAATGACCTGGTACATAGGGTGGATCATGGTGAATCTTTGGTACATAGTGACATCGGGTGGATCATGGTGATCAGATCATGTTTGCAGTTTGCAGATGTTTGCAGTTCTGAAAGCACTTTCCACTGACGGTCAGGTCTCGACGCGGGAAGCAGAGGTCCAGGCGTGTGGGTGAGATCTTCAGATCCGTCGTCCGACGGGTCGAATCTTCGTAGGGGAAGCAGCACACCACCGATATCCACAGATGGACCTTTGACTAGAGGCAAGACTGGTAGGTGCATTATTGGTGCATGGCAAGTGCATGGCCTTTGTTTTGAGGCTGGATGTGTTAGAACCTTCGTCGTTGAGACTTGAAGGTCAGACTTGTCATGGCAGGTTATATACATAAGTGGGAAAACAATGAACAACTTAAACATCTATGATTACAGTATAAATACATATAAATACCATAGCTATGTATAGCATGCCAATGTCCAATTACGTTTGGTCACTAATCATAAGTTTCGACTGTTCTGTGACAAGAACCAACCCTTGTGACATAAAAAGATGGCTCGCCACGTCAGCATGTGTGGAGCCTTCACATAGCCTCAAGCTTCCGAATACGTGGTGCTTTGACAGTGTGCAAACTATTCGATGTTTGAATCATTGCTGTGCAGGAGACTTGTTCAACTTGTCTATACCCTTCTCAAACAACTTGTTTCGCTGTGGGAAACCCGAATGGCGGCTCGTCGTAAGCTTTGGTTGAGCCTTTGTAAACTCCCCTTCGTGCTTGCTACCACAGATGCTCAGACATGCTCAGGCAAATATACATATGTTTTTCGGATTTTGAGATGGTCAACTACAACTGGGAGCCTTGGAAATCGGCCCTGGCTCCCTAGTCCCCAAGTTTGGTGGAGAGACCGCAAGGACCACAAGGACCTCGGCACGGCAGGACGTCATGTCCCAAATCAAGGCTCATGTGAACCACTCCAAGGACAGGGCGGTGATATGTGTGCGTGTGTGCTGCCGGTGCAGTTTTGTGGGTCGATCCAAGCCTGTTTGGCACAAATCCCGGCGTTTGTGGTCAACACAAACAGACTTGGGATTTGAGCAGCCAAGAGTCTCAGTTATTAGACATGAAGTCGTTTGGCAAACCAATCCAGGAGATGCTGCACAAGACCAAGGCACAGGTTTTGCTTCAAGAAGCCGAACGTAAGGCCTGGATAGAGTGAATCTAGTGAATCGAAGCTAAAGAAACCGCTTGGAAAATGGAATGAACCGGATGCGCTGTCTTCAGTCCAAACTCATCTCGCCATGTTGGACTCATCGGCTCATCGGCTCTGGTCCAGACGCATCTCACCGTCCGCCCCCTCACCGTCCCACCTGTAGATCATGGTTTTGGAGGCAGCTGGCTAATCTAACTCCAAAACCTCAATCTCAGATGATGTAATGCACACTTCACGTCACCCTCTCTATTGCCATCTCGAAGGAGTTTCAATCATGCCATGGTATCATGATCATATCCTGGCGTCTTTTGTTCGATGTGTTTTTCAGATTCTTTTTCATCACTCACCTCACTCCATCTCCTTCCTTGCTACCTCTCTCTCTCTCTCGTCCGCCCCATTTTCACTCTCAAGTCTGAAGAAAGTCGGAGGCAGCTTGCGTCAGGAGTCAGGCCTCAGATCGACGAAGAAAACAACCACATACGTTTCGCCGACCCGAAGGCTTCGCCGATCCCGAGTTCTTTCCGGCCACACCTGCAGCACTCCCCGGAACCAGTCCTCTTGTCCCGCCAGTGACCAGGCCAACGCGAGCGCCATCTCTGAGGAGATCGAAGCAGCTCGCAAGGAAAGCCAGGAAGCCCTCAATGCTTTGAAGCAGAAGCTGGCAAAGGAGATGGTTGCGGAGTTCGTGGTTTGAGGTGGAACGAACACATTCTTCATCATTCTTCGCGTCAAGATGGTCATGCTAAATTCCTGACACGTGTGCAAATCACCTAACACGGTCATGTTTGGGACGTTTTGTTTGATGTTCGGACAGTGGCTGGACGGGGGATCGAGGAAAAGGAATTTTGGTCATGACGTCATCACAAGCCATCACTGATGACTGGGTGCTTCGGATGTATATATCTCTGCAGGCCAGGCCCATAGTTGAAAGTACTAGCAATGGCCCCAACCTACTAGCGTCATTGGGTATACATTCTTTTCATGTCTTTTCCATCCCCATTGATGTCGGAATGGCGCATCGCATATGTTCAAAAAGAAACCCTCATGACTCATCATGACTCCTATTCTCGGGGATGATGGTTGCAACTCCCGTATTCCTGGTCCCAGGAGCAGTCCGCCGAAGCCGCCAAGAAAGCCAGGCCTGCTCGGGCGGATTTATGTACTTTGACCATCTTTGACCATTAATGTGGAGACGTTTCCCAAAAGACCTTCCTGTAGCCAGTAGTAGGTGTCCCCACCAAATGGTTGGAAGGAAGGTTTAGAATGGTTTAGGTTTAGATGAAGATTTGGACCATGGCTGAGCAAGGGACAATGTGGCAAACGGTCAAGATGTTGTGTCAGCATGCAGCTGCAATGAGCCACGATATGACATGATATAACAATATGACGATATGTTCACCCGCCGAGCTATAGAAAGAGTTCACCAAGAATAGACAGCATCCAGCTTAACTTTGTTTTCGCTGACCTGACCGCAACGCAGCATGTTTTCGCCCAGGATGCTGAAGGAGTTCCGCGCGAAGCACATGGCCACCACTTTCTCGGCTCACGCCAAGGAGACCATGGCTCGAGCGGCTCGGCGGCTGTGGGCGGGGGCAGGTGGCGCAAATGGTGGGCTTGGCTGTGGGGTGGCTGGGCTCGGAGGTTTGAGACACTGTGATAGATGATTTGGACACAGAGCTGCTGATCTGAGACCACAAGTCTCAAGCAGTTCCTTTTTGGGACAAGATTGGTTGAGAAATGTTGAGGACAAGCCGGATCAGCTATTAACGGGATGCGGTTCTTTCGTTTTGAAGTTTTGGCCTTGTATGAGCCTTTTGCAACCAGTGCACAACTCCCGTTCCGCCTTATCACACCTTATCACTTCAGGCCCGGTTGCAAGCTCAACGCCGTCAGACCCAAGAACGAAGTCAAGCGCATGCCGCAGCCGAGTCACGCTGGAGACTCAGGACGTCTTAGGACCGTCTTCAGGACTTTGGACTCTAGCAATGTAGCCTGTAACTGCTGCAAATGGTGCAAGCAGTTTTGGCGTGCAATCGTATAGATATTTACAGTATAGACTGTGCTTGAGAGCTTGGCCCAAATGACCAACACACTTTAAGCCGCTGAAGTAGAAAGTGGACACACATGTTTGAGGCATCACTTCGGGGAACAAAAAGTTGTCTTGTTTCATCAGCCCTGTGATGGGCCCCTTCCGATCTTGCAATATCATCGATGTAAATCCTCTAGATTTGTTGTTCCGAGTGCATGTCACTGGTGCATTTCAACTCCTGTGCACCCAAACGTGTGAACCCCCCCAGGCCACCGACTCACGCGAGTGGCGCTGCTTCCAAGGTTTGACCACGGAGATTCAGACCGTGAAGACCGGAGCTTCAGAGGCCATCCGCCAGTCCTCCTCCGTGGCGCGGCCCAGGGATGATGGTGAAGCTGTGTTGTTGACGTTTTTCGGGGCTGTACAGTAATTATGACTCATACAGACCTCCCCAAAACACTTGCACGGAAGGTGACATTTTTTGACAGGCATCAAATCGTCCATTGAAATGCGGCACAAGAAAGGGGCCATTGGCCATGCAGAGGTTATGAAGAGATATGAAGAGTCTTCAAAGCGGGGTCATTTATGTAATACGTTAGTATATAATAGGTATTGGTTCCATTCTATTTCAACACTTCGGAGTCATAGGAAACACTGGGACTCCAACGGGTTCCAATGGCTGAATCTATTTGGTGCTGGGCACTGCAGCCTGATGTGATCATTATTCTACAGTGCGCGAAGGCAAGACATGCAATACGAAGTTGCAGGTGAAGTGTATATAGAAGTGTTTGCAGTTGAAAGTTGCGAGGACTGGGTCGGGCATTTAGGCTTTGCAGAGTCCAACCGTGAGCCTATTCAGCCTTAACATGCCTTAACTATTGAGTTTGGCTGAGGTCGGACTGAGTTGGGATCCTCAGGTGATCCGAAGATGTCACGTTCTCCCATTCTGAGGAACTGAACGTTCTCCAGAAGGCCATCACTCGTGTTCAGGCTGGAGAGGCCGCAGCTTGGTTGCAAAGGGACCCCATACGACCCCAAGCTTTCGATGCGTTCCCTGTTGTAGATGTTAGGGGCTGGAGGGCCTTTTGGAAAGAATGCGTACGCGTTTCAAGGATGGCCAAAAGGCCTTCCACTTCCCAGGCGTTTCACTGGAACATTTATTTCTTCACTACACTCTCCACCGGGTCTAGTGCCCTTTGGATCCTCTAAGGTCAAGGTGGCCAAGGTAAACCAGCAGATGCAGGTGACTTGGCAGACCCAAGTTGGGTGCGACAGACTCACAGTAGCTTTGATCCATTTACTTCGAGCACTGGTGTTGCCCGAGCATCATCGGTTCTCCTGTCAAAAAGGCGTTGATGAAGAGCGCAAAGCAGTTGAAGAAGAAGTTCCTGGAGACTGACTCTAAGGCTGGAGGGTGTTCAACACGCCTCGGCCACCTCGGTGTTGATTTGCATGAAACAGGTTTGGCCTGAAGATATGGTTAAACCATGTTGAACTTATGGATATATCGCTGTGACACTTCGGCCGCTGGCAGTCATGCTTAAAGCAGGGTCATGTTCAAAGCAGGGTGGACATGGCCGATGCGGCAGCTGGGCAGTAGACGGCACTAGGGCATAGCGGCTCACGATGGCTCTTTCGCACTGAGGGCGGTGTCCAAGTCCATCGGTGGAAGGAGGTCACCGGTTAGGGTTCCCTGCAATGCTTTTCAGGCTGCTCACTTGATACATAGTCAAGCTTCTGCGGTCGGTGCTGACTACGTGCGTTTGCCAATTGGCAAAGCCGGCACAGGGCTTCTGAGCAGGCAAGAGGTTATATACTTACTATGATGAGAGGTCACTTTTCCTGCATGAGCGAAGTGAAGCAGTCTGGAGTTCTCAAGCCACTGATGCGAGCTCTGTAGTTTTCATCATATAACGCAGTGTTATCATCGTATTCAAGACCTGGACAGCGCACTGAAATCTAAATTCATGGGACGTCCTCCCCCAATAGTGAACACTCAATGCCTCATGAGAGGGACATGTGTTACTCCTCGCTTTCTCCGTCTGCGAGGTGGACCGGACCATCGGCGCCGAGGCTGCGACCGCACGACGCCTCCAGGACATGAAGTTGGAGGTCTGGCACGGTGGGTTTCCGGCAAGAATCAAATCAAATCAGGTTCAAAAACGGTCCGACTTGGATGTTTTTGCCGACGTTGATCTTGCTTCTCTCCACATCCATGGGCGCAAAATCCCGGTCAGACGTAATGTCCGCCCAACATGGTGATGTACCCTCAACTTTGGTGCTGCCCTTCCAACTTGGTGTGCTTCCTTGGACGCCTGTGCATTGGGAGACAGCTGATGGTCGGGTGCACTCGTTGACGGGTCCCAACTCACGGCGTCCGTTGAAAACTGCTTCCGCGCCAGGTGGCTGAGAAAGCCACGGCGTCGCACCCTTAGCCTTCAGCATTGCTTTTGGCCTGCTTTGGTGTACAGCGTTGCTTTTGGCGTTGCACATTCCCGTTGAAGCTGTTGAAGGTCAATAGCGAAGAACCCCGGCCCAAATTCCCCAGAAAAAAAGTCCAAGACTCTGCAAACTGGACGTGGAACATGTTGTTTTCTTTTTCCGTGTTCCTTTTTTGCGCCACTGTGCACCTGCAAGACGTTTGTGTGCAGATGTCAGACCATTCTCAAAACCTGGTGCTTGTCAAGGTACGATGCGGCCAAGTGGCGAGTGGAGAAGATTTACGAAGAGCTCCGGGCTGCAAGTGGGTCTCATCCAGCCGCATGTCGCGCATGGCGATGGCTGGTGGAGCGTGAGGGGTTGGTTTTGTCAAAGGATTGGGGCCTTCCAGCCTTGGGCCCACACAGACAGGGGATGAAAGAGGATGATTTGCCTGTATTGCATGTATGGGAGGATATCAATTGTGCAGCTCTCAGCAGCGGGGCATGTGCTCCATGTACGGGGTCCGGCAACCAGGAATCCTTTGCATGCAGCTGTGCACAAGAAACACGGTGATTCCTGAATGACAGTTCTGGTGCGTCCCTGGCTTCAAGGATCTTCAATGAAACATTGGTACTCCGTGTGTGATCTCAGGTGTTTCGTTCTTGGCTGATGGGAGCTGGTGGTTTGTTCACGCGTTTTTCTCTCCGCGGACTCTGGGGGAGCTCGAGGCCGTGCGGCGCTTGTCAAAGCAGTTGCAAGAGGCAAAGGTGCACCAGGCCTGGACGCTCGGAGAGGGCTGTGTCGATTATAACAGATTTTGGTATGAAAAAGGTGACATAATTTATTACAAATTATTACTATTGAATACTATTGAATATACAGATGCACTACTGCAGAACTAACAAATTTATATAATGTCTTCATGCGGAGTGGATTCGAACACCTTCAGGGGAATGCTTTGTACAGTTAGTTCTTGTATGGTCTCAGGCGCACAGGAAATTGAGACAATATGCAAATTGGGGTTCCTTCATTTTCATACATCATCCTGAAGTGGCTTCGTTTGCGAAACATTGGGAGGCCTTGGCTCACTTTCGGTGTTTTCCCCATGTCACCAGGGAGGGCCCCCTCACTTTGGCCGCGGAACACCCCAGGGCTGCAACTTGTCCTGAAACCTTCCATCGTTCTAGGAGCGGGCCGTCTCCTTGCTGTCTGCCAAGCTGCAGGAGCTCCAGAATGAGCCTCACAGAGTTGTGGAGTACGGAATTGAGAAGTGAATATTATTGTCGGTTCTTTGCGAGTGGTTAGTCAAGAATCGCCCACCAAAGTCGACAATTTGGTAATTAGTATGTATTTACTCCCTAATCCACTTTGCATAGATTTCCTTTGGGATTGCTCAGCTGAGAACATAGAACACAACTCTCAAGCATTTTCCTTCGTACAGCCGCTTGTCTGACTGCCGCGAGTTCGAACTCTACTGGTTCCGCACCCACCAGCGCCATGGAGAGCTCGAGGCTGCTGCGCAAGAGGCGAGCGCCCAGTCGAGCGACGCTTCGCCGCGTCAAGCCGCGCCGTGGGGAGCGCCTAGTGGAGCTGGTGCGTCCCGGGCAACCGGTGGGTGAAGCCTGGCCCGTGTCACTTGGCATGTGCAGTGAATGGGGGAGGGTTGGAAGTTGAAGTGGTCGAGTTGATCGTGTTGGGTTGTGGTGTAGGTGATTAGGATTTGTATGGATTTACAGTTGCAAGTGATTCATGTGACTCATATAGAGGTTCATCAAAACACCAAAAGCATCCACTGCATTTTTGCTCGCGCTCTTTTGAGGTCAGACTTGCGCGCTTTTGACGCCCCAACGGAGCCTTTTTGCGAGATCAACTACGGTCCGCTCTTGCGCGACGTGCTGCGGGCGCGTGGCTGGCGGTACAGTTGTGAGCCATGCCACGGCGTGTATGACAAGGACAGTGACAGGAGCACCTTCTACATCAAGGAGTTCGAGGTGCCTTGAACCTGTTCATGGCGATGTGTTGTTTTTTGGGGGGCCCTTACTCACTCACTCACCACCCACAGGAGGACTTGTATATAATGAGATATATGGAGTAATTAATAGTAATTATATACCGAAGAATCTTGCTAACCTCTATCTCCTGTGTTGTGTCGCTTCAAGCCTTTCGGGTGGCAGGGTGGGCGGCAGGTTAGATGATTAAGCTTGTTTCTGTCCTTGGGAGTCGTCGGATTCCAATTAATCGTGATAAATCCGTCGATGTTGGCCTCTCAAGGCTTGCTTGAGGGGCAAGACGCCTCTCCAGCTCTTTGGGAAAGAAGGTGCATCTGAGGATGGCTATCGCTTGCAAACCTTGAAACTGCCGAGGTGCGAATGTTGGGGGCCACGGACCGATGCAAAGACTACTCTGGCATTTTCTAGTGTATATACCTAATAATAAGTATACACATAGAAACAATGCAAACATATTACAATCCTTTGGAACCCTCCTAACACACATTTTTCGAGATGAAATGAAAAAGATGACGTGTGTAGACACAGCAACGAAACAGGACAGGTCCATGTATTCGTACGGAGTGAATTGGTAATATATACGTGATTTCTAGCTGTATGGCCGCTATATGGCCGCTATGTTTTGATTTGTTTTGTTTCCGGTGGCCTTCTCAGGCATGCCCTGTGGATGCTTGGTCGCTTGCCATACCGGGTCCCTGGCACCGCACGAGATCAGTGCCGTGACCGGGAAGATTTCGTGCAGCTGGCTGCTTGGTATCAAGGAAGGGGGGTGTAGTTCACCGAATCGCCGTTACACCGAACTGTGGAAGGCCGAACTGTGGAAGGTTTATCTCGTTTTGGTTGCAGCATGTCTCCTGCAGTTTGCCCAGTGGCTGCCATTGGGTGATTTTGGCCATCAATTTCGGTGGCCATACTTCTAAGCTGAGATCCCACGACCATGTGGCGATCCAACCTCTGAAACATAATATGATGCTCTCAACAAATCACGAAAGGTAGCCCTTTAGGGGATACCTTGAGTTTGTCTTGCGAAGCAAGTGTTGGCGCATCCGGGTCTGATAATTGATCCTTCAATTCAACCCCCCCCCCCCCTCGAATTGATTTCTCAATACAGACACCCCCCCCACGGCGCTCTTCCGATCTTCATGTTCACTAGTGTTCCCCCCCCCACTAAATTCAATTCTCTCCTGGAGAACGTCTTCGTGAGCCTCTCATGATTTCAGGATAGTTGAAACCCTCTTGAACATTCAGAGTGCATATGAAATTCTAATCACGAAAGGTGTTCCCCGAGGGGATACATACCTAAAGTTTGTTTTGTGAAGCACGTCAATTCTCTCCTGGGGAACGTCTTCGTGAGCCTCTTTATGGTTTCAGGATAGTTCAAATCCTATGATGCTCCGATTCAATGCTCACCGATGATCTGAGCCATGGGGCAAGTTTGTTTTTCTAAGAATATTTTTGAACATTTCGAGAGCATATGTTTGAACATTTAGAGTGCATATGAAATTATATTTACGAAAGGTCGCCTCCGGGGGGGATAAATACCTAGAGTTTGTTTTGTGAAGCAAGTGTTGGTGGTTCCGGGTCGGAGTGATTTCTCCCTAGAGCTTTGGAAGTCATTGTTCCATCTAGTCTAGCCTCCCCTGCATTGTCGTTTGGGGATGCAAGCCGGCATCGCTGCCTCAGAGTTTTTGTTCCTGCCTCTCGCGTTCTCTTCTTTTCCCGCTGTCCTACCTTTCGTTTCTCCCTCCGCTCAAGTATCCTTCTTCGCGGCATCTCTTCACACATGTTACTGTAATTTGTGTTTCGATTTGTCATACCATGCAGCACCTGCGACTGAGCCCAGGTGACGGAGTATGGTGCGAACCTGCCCGGCAAGCCGGGCAACTACCGGATTGCGAAATTCCCAGGGACGGAGCGTATTTTGTTCAAGACCAACTTCTCCAAGGCCTTCAAAGACAAAGTCTCATGACTTCAATTTCATGTCGAGTTGTTCTGGATGTTTTCTTGTAGTTTTCGTGTCACACATCAACCAGTCACACGAACTCTCACAGTGACCTTGAGGGGCGTTTTCCTGGTCGCCATTGGTGGCCACACAGGTCCCAGCGGAATGACCGGTGGGGTGACATGGTTCCACTCTGCGGGAGGTGGTGAATCGTGTGGGTGATGTATTGAATAGGGAGATATCCTCCGACAACTGTGTTTTTATGATACATGTTGTTTATATTTTGTGCTTAGTGTTTTTGTAGGGGTTCATGAGTTGAGCGCACACTCATGTGAATAGGCACTTTTGATGGCCACGGTCGATCTGATTTTCTGCCGAAGACCGAGGCTTGGTATCCCAAGACCTTCATTCTGCCGGAGGACAAGGCTGAATTTCTGAAGCAGTCACTTGGTGCACTTGGTTGTTCAGTACGCCAATGTTTATCGTAGCTTTGGACAGTGCCCTCCAATAACGTTTGCCAGTTGTTTGCTAAATGTGTATGTTCGGTGAACTTGCTGATGTAATGGCAGCCGGCAGCAGTGTTGATTTGGCCAAATGAATCTTCAGGAAAAAGGCCACGTCCCAGGAGTTTGGCATGTTCAACGACCACCACAAGTTATTTCATCGGTGAATCAATTGAGAAAGAGAGCATATCCCCTTCATATCCCATCCTCCCACACCAAGCTGCCTCTTGAGGCTTCGTGTACAGCCGCGGAGCTTGTGGATCGGCAAGCCGCGGAACGAGTACGGCGGTGCGGGAATCTCCGTGTGGCGGGCATCGGATACGACATTGAAGCGAGGCCTCAGAGAGGACCAGAAAGGCAGGTCGATCATGCAGCAGCCTCTTACATGAAGAGAGGGGGAAGGCATAAGACAGAGGAGAGTAATTATGGTTTGATGGGCGGATGAGATGGTTGATTGAGGTTCTGGTGTGCGTCAAGAGCTGCAAGAGATGTAAGGGATTGGCATGATAGGGGCACGATGTTGAGGCGTTGGGCAACAAGCAGAAGCTTGACATAAGAGCTTGAGACCGTGCACGCGCACGTGATATACCCCCACCTCGCTTCCGTGGATGATTTTTCTTTGCCCTGCTAGCTGCCACTTTGGTGTGGCGCGTTTGAGGTACCTGGCAGACCCTTTCCTTATCGGAGGCTACAAATTCCACATGAGGATCCATTTGGTCATCACCAACTTGTCACCGCTGGAGGCCAGGATAGTGACAGTGATTCAATGATAAGATGAATTACATCTCATTTACTGTACCGATAATTACATTCTGGGCTATTTGAGGTCAGTGCTGAGGCCTAACTGTTTGGTCTCATCCAGCGTGAATGCTCCACATTTCAATCTCAAGTTCAATCCTTGTTCGTTTCTGCCTGCAAAAGCTGTCAGGCATTCGTGCAAGAGAACGGGCAGTGCCTTTTCGCGACGAAGCCTTACAGGCTCTCCGATCAGACCTTGGGGAAGAACTTTGACCCCCCCGTGCATGTGACCAACATGGGTCTCAATGCGGTGGCAGAGAACAAGGACAACTTCTTGAAGGAGAGCTGGCGGTGAAGTGTTATGTATATATGGTATACAATATATATATATATATAATCAGTTCTTTCTCGTAAGCTGAACCAACCGAGTGATGTATATAAGTTGGCAACCATTCAGTTGGATGCCTTGAGGTCTGGGCTATCCGGACTCTGTCGATGCTGAACCCCCTGTAGCCCACTCTGACCCAAAGATGAGCAAGGTCCTCCCTCGGATTCTTGGTCTTCAGTGCCGGTGTCCATCATCGGAAGGAGAAGCCGGTCATCGGGAAGGGCCAACAGATCCGCATGCGCCAGCTGATGGCCCATCTTGCGAGCCTGGACCCCAACTTTGACAAGGCCAGGTTCGGTACCTTCGGTAGGCGGAAGTGACTATAGTGTGTTCCAGCGTGATTGGTCTACCCACCTTCCATAGGGCGAAAGCTGGGTGACATCTCTCCATGTGGGCGAAAGCTGGGATTGTTGGCAGAAGCCTGCCATGTTTGTCCCATAATGGCAAGTCCTGACAGCTGAATGATAGTGATCGATCCAATCCAGATATGTATCCACCATTTGGTCGAAGAGACCGCCTAACATGCGACAAATCTCCAGGTGTCTAGACAGTCCAGACCTTCCTTCCAGTGAAACACTCCCAGACCATCCATGATAGGAATAGAGTTCTCTTCATGAGGGTCAACATGGCCCGCAAATGCATGTCTAGAACTAATTGTACCATGCATCAAAACATGGATGGTTTGGCATGTGTTTTCGGTCAAAAGCAACGGAAACTCCGTGCTCCGTGTTTGAATCTTCGAGGCGGTGATTTGGCAGCAGATTGTGGACATCGCGCTGGAAACCTCCGAATACATCGCGCAGTCTATCTCGCGACGCTTCAAAGTCACGCCAGATCAGCATTTCGAGGCTTTTCAAAAGGTGAGAGGGTGGAGTGGACAGATGCTCCAAGCCTCTCTTAAAAGGGAATGATAGGCGGGAATGATTTTTTGACTGCTGCTTGTGCTATTCCTTTGTTGGGGAGGGTGGAGAGGATTTTGATGCCAAAATGAAGCAAAGCAAGATGACAGAGTCACAACCTTTGGGGTCTATTTGTTTGGAATTTTGAACAGTCTTGTCACATGTCTCATCAGTGACAATCTATGCAGACTTTGAGTTCTTGCGCTTTTCCGCAGTCGCACGTGTCTCAGATGTCAGCCCTGCCACAGATATGGAGAGAGAGAGAGAGAGACAGAGAGAGACAGACAGACTTCCTTTGTGAGGAAATCTTCGGCATGGATTTGATGTTGGATAAGAAGATGAAGGTCTGGATGTGCGAGGTGAACACAGATCCCGGGCTCGGCTACCCCGACAAAGAAGACACTCGGAGACACATCATATATCATGTGGATTGGGGAGGGGTAGATCCCGTGCAGTGCGCTCCTGAAAGAGCATCTTTCTGTCATTTGGGGTCAATAAAAGTGGAAATCATACCATGGTGCACTGACAGGCCAGGCCTCCGTTCACCGACGTCGTCGACTGAATCGACTGTTGACTGTGACAACATTGGGTGTGCCAGGCG
Source organism: Durusdinium trenchii (assembly GCA_963970005.1). Taxonomy (NCBI): domain Eukaryota; class Dinophyceae; order Suessiales; family Symbiodiniaceae; genus Durusdinium; species Durusdinium trenchii. The sequence continues at coordinate 674,797 of CAXAMN010014224.1, forward strand.
GTTGAGCTTTGCTCATGGCCAGCATGAACCCTGCTCAGAATGTTTCATTGTGTTCCTCATGTTTACTTGGCCGCAATTGGGCCGAAGACATACATCCTGGTTCAAGTGACAAGTGCAAATGTATGCACATTTAATCACTGGAGCAAACCAGTCCACGCTTGAAATGTTCCTAGGATGGACTACATCAAGATTGCTAAATGTGCAGCTACCTTCTTCACCACATCTTGACCTTCAATGCACACTTCCAAACCTCAACTAAGAACCCACCAATCTTTCTTCACTTCTCACACCTAAGAACTGCCTCGTTTGAGCAGGTCCGTCCTCTTCGCTCCGTCCTTCAGGTCTTGGGATCTCCCAACCCGGACTACAAGAAGGAACTCACCGTGGCCGGGCAATGCTTTCAGGTCTTCGTTTTTGGGTTAAACCACCAACCCTAGGGCTCCAACATGCTCCAACCATATCCTCATAACGTGCTTGGACCCCCCAAACCCCCCCCCCCCCAAACCACCGAACCTCAGGAGGTGGTGAGAGCCCTAGGGAAAACTCGTCCATCCAAGTCTGCAGCTGCTTTTTTCCTTAAATTTGTGTGGGGGTCGGTGCTCGTGGGTCGATGTGGCGACCTCCAAATGGGTTGCAGGTGTGTAGTGCTCCCGGTATTTGGATCATGCAGCAAAGAGAGCCAACTAATTTGATCATGTTACATGTTGGCCACAAAACCATGCAAAACCCATGAAATCTCCAACCAACTTTTTGTTCATGAAAATGCCAACTGATGGCATCATGTTACCTCCGCTTGAGTTGTTCATTAAGCCGTTAAGTCGATCGAGTGACTGCGCAGTATGGCGCCTGCTCTCCGAGGCCTGCGCTGAGACGTTGCATGACCTTTTGGCACTCCTGGGCCTGGACGCGAATCATGAGCAAAGCCAAGGCGTGGCCGAAGCGTGGGCCGAAGCGTGGGACCGGCGGGGGGGGTGCTTGGGGTGCTTCGAAATGACGAGATTTTGGGTGGAAAGCAGTTCAGAAAAAGGGCTGGGCAAGAAACTGGCTGACTGAAGTTGTAGTGGGAAACATGTCCAAGAGTGCTTGGTAGGCAAGAATGACGGTAAAAAAAGGGCATTTGATTGGCAAGATTTGGTGGCGATAAGTGCAGCTTAGTCATTGTAATCAATTCGATGCGGTTTAATGTGAATGTCCACAAAGGGCCAACCGACACTACCTAGGATCATGGATTGAGCACCACTCACTAGTGCAACTGCGTTTTTTGTTTGGCTGAAAATGTTTGGTCGGATCTTTGAATACTTTGCATGAGTTTACCACGTAATCATGGTGGCTACAGGCTTCAGGCACAAGTGTTTGGTCATTTACGTGTTGATTTGGATGACATGTCTTTGCCAGGCTCCCTGCGACACTGGTTCAAGGTGCAGAGGAAGTCTTTACCATGAGCATTTTTTCGAGTTCCAGGTGAACTCTGGTGACGGGCACTTGTTGTAGAGTGAGTTCGTTTGAAGCCATTGAATACTCATTCAATGATTAAATCATAGGCCAAACATGCATTTGGGGGAGGATTTGGTTTTATCTTCCAACATGATGCGGCATGCATGGAAATGCGAATTATCGCCGCCTGTAGGAACAAACATTCTGACAAGTCACCATTTGAAAACTCTCCACCAGGAGGCGCCCAAAACACACCTATGAACAAACCAAAGGATCTCAAGGTGTGTCCTTTCTCCCGCACCTGAGTCTTTTCCTCGGGACTCTGAAACCCGGGGATTTTGACCCCTTCTGAGGGGAACTCTTCCACCCTCTTGCCTTTTGGAAGGCCCCGCGTCCGTGAAAACCGCTTCAGATTTCAGATCAGCTGTTTTGACCATCCTACCATATTCATATCCTACCCGCTTCAAGTCCGTTAGGACTTTAGGACCATTTTTGGACCATTCTGCGATTCTGCTTGGGAGAGGGTGTTGCATGCACAATTGCGTAGATTGTAGATGTTCTGGAAGATTTTATTTGGCGCGTGACGCTGTTTTGCCAGGAATCTCCATGAGACACACCCTTAAGTGATATGCCCAAGAATCCCAAAGCATTCTCATCAAGTGAGCTCCACTTTCGCAGGGCCTTGGCTGGTGCAGGGTTTGACCATTGAACCCGGACCCAGTGGCATCTTGTGCACTGCACCAAACGTCTTAGACGTCCACGTGCTGCAGAGAATCCAAAGGGTATGACCACCTGCCCACGCGGCAGCGAATCTGCGCAGAGATCCGATGACATCGAGATGTTCTCGGTACATCCAAGTCAAGATCGGATATATCCTATATGTAGTTCCTCCAAATAAATATCCTAAAACTATCCCTCCTAATGTAGTTCTTGCAAGTGTTGCAGCTCTTTTTGTTTGGTGGCCCTTTGATAGGCAAAGTATTTCACAATCGTGGGTTCGGCAGGGTTCGACTTGGAGATGCCTTGCCCCATGTTGGCACCTTCTTCCCTAAATGTGCACCTTTGGGCAAACTTTCAGGCTAGCGAAGATAGGCAGGTTCCTCACTCATGGTTGCCCGCAAAAATCCAAAAGCGCCTTTCACCGCAAGCAGTGTGGGCGGAAATTGTTTTGAGTCATGCCTGGGAGAAGCTGCACAATCCAGTATAATATCCCTCCCACTGGGAAGTGCTTTTGAAACGTGTCACACTTCCCACAGGAGGCAGGCTCCCTTTTGAAGCCAGGATGGCTATTGAGCTAAGTATGTCAGGTATGAGAGTGCATGGTGCTTCGTTGCTGCGACCATTCTTGTGCATATGATACTATATAAGAAAGGGCCATGGGTAAGAGCTTGGCCGTGGATAATCTTGGCAGGAGCCATGTAATGCCAGAAGAGAGATGTGCGAGCAGCTCGTGCCCGTCATGCCTGGCCCACCCCAGGTTGGTGGGCTCAAGGAGATAGGCTGAGAGGCCCAAAACGAGGCCTCTCAAATCCCAAATCCATGAGGTGAATGCCAGGGCTTAAGTAGAGCTTGAAATCCTTCCCAAACACGGAGATAAACAGATAGAGACCAATCGCGCCCACATGGGATCTAGGGGCAACTTTGTCTTTTCGAGTTTGGTGCGGTGATCAAGTTGGTCGAGTCAAATCCCCTCAGGCGAACAATTCCTTTCTCAGGGGACTATGACGGACGACTATTCTGAACAGCGATGTGGCCTCAAGGACGCTTGGTCTTGGTTCCCACCCTGGATACCAATTGCTTGCTCGCCGGCTGTAGCAGCTTCTAGCTGCAGCCGAGCTGCGTATGGGACAAAAAACACGTGCGAGGAAAAAATATGGGTGGACAATTTGGCAGCGGGAAGGGTATATATATATATACACGGTTTGAACACCAAACAGGCCCAAATTGTG
>CAXAMN010014224.1:681315-748548 GCA_963970005.1 Durusdinium trenchii
GACTTGGCTTGGAGAGAAAAGTCAGAGAGCGAGGGCCGGACAAACATATATATGTATTTATGGCAAAAATGCACGCAACAATACCGTGGTACATGTACAATCAGTACCTATATATAGACGTGATGTGATTTTATGCAATTATATGCAATTATATATATATATATAGCTATATCGAGACTGGCTCATGGACATGTATGCGTGTATATGTATGTGTATAATTATATATATATATTCTCGTGTGTATGTAGTTTGGGGATAGAGAATGATGTTTGAAGGAAATATGTGCGTATTTCTGCTTGTTGCAGACCGAGTCGAGCGTCCGTAGTTCCTTCTATCTTTTGGGCGACGATGATTATAGACAGAGGGAGCCCCCACAACCAGTCCAAACCCTTTTTTCAACAGATTTGTATCATGTATGTTGATGTCAAAGGATTTCGCTGCAACCAAAAGCCCTGAAGCGAAGGAGACCCGTCCCAAGACCACCCTCAACTGGGGAGATGAGCAGCACTCTAAAGAACCACGACCTTCTGAAACGGAACTTCAGCCTATGACTATGACTATGACCTTGGTTGAGTGGGCCCAGTGATTGGAGGCCCTACATTCTGCGCATTGAAAGAGATCGGTGCAAAGGTTGTAAATGGTTGTGCAGGTTACAATAAGGGGTCCCTAGCATAATTATGTAGGGGTGCTTTCACCAGCGGTCGAATTCTGGGGGTTCTCCCATTCATGCACGCTCACCTCAGCCCCATGGACTATAGTGAGTGGGGCTGTCAAGAGCAACAGCTCTCTCAAGACTCCAGATGCACTATACATGATTCTAAGGCATTCATATCACCTGCCAACGTCAGATCTCCGCTGTGTTTGCAGGATGCCTTTGCCGCCTTGGACGCCGAGCGCCCAGAGCTGGAGGCGATCCGAACCGGTGCATGATATAGGTAGAACATTGATTGATATTTATTGATTTTTATATGATTACATAGAGACGTGCCAGATTGGACAAATTGCGATGATTTGGGTGAGCCTTCTAGCCCTGCTGTAGTAGCAAAATCTAATGACATCTTGTATTTACCTGTAGCAGACAGTGCGTTATGTTCTCGGCCGCCTCTCCATATCAACAGGTTTGGGGCCAAGTTTGAGCCGAAGCTAGTCCGAGTGATGATGAATTTAGACCCAGGTTAAGGCCAAGAATTTCACCGGTGCTACTAATTAATTAAGAGCTTTGAAGGATCTTCCATATGTTCTTGGCCATTTAATTTAAGTGCGGAAAACAATGCATGATTCCAACAGTGTCAGCAACGATCCGTCCTAGGCTTACCCGAAAAAAAAGACTGTGCTGTTCTGAGAAGTGTTCACCGTTACGCATCATCCATCGCTGCAAATGCTCCGAAGTGTGGAAAAATCACGGATCCATACCCCAAACACTCCATGTATGCCACATATGCCTACATTGACCCCCCAAAACCACCCCCATGTAGGCATATATGGCATGCGGCATGCATGGAGTGCTTGAGTACTAACAACAATCTGGTGGGTCTCGCTTGACAGCATCGTCTTCCATTTTACGCCGACAGACCGTTGACAGACCTTGCCGGGTCGTAGATGGATGCCCTGATGCTCCAATTTTGGTGACCATAAAATCCTAAAGGCCCTGTTTTAGATGCCAAAAAGCCCGTGCACGTGTCCACACGGTCGCCAACCTTGGCTCGAGAGTAGAGACTTGGAAAACGGACGGGAACCAGCATTGGCCCCTTGGTGGCAAAAGGGGATTATGACTGTTCCAGCGGTGGCAGAAGGTCATGACCTGGGTGGCCCCTCCCCGGGTGCTCTCGTCGAGCTCGGTCCTTGTGAATGGAGGCATGACAGGGGATTGCTGCGTTACAAACCGACCCTCCTTCCCAACACTATATACTTAGCATTTGTTCCTGCGTAGGGTGATCACCAAAGTTATATATGACCTTTGGATTCTGTTTGAATCAGAGTCCTGCATTGTTTTGCTTTTAATCAGTAGCTGTTTTTGTTGACAGTTCTGCAATATTTTTGCAGTTTCTGATGTTTTTGTGGCAGTTTTGAGCATGCGGCCTGTAGCCGCCCTCAAAAGAGCTGCTCCCTGCCTTGCAAAGGTCGGCTTCAACCGACTTTTTGGACAGCCATGCAGCTCCCGTGCGCAGGGGACGCCAGTGGAATTCTTCTGGAGACCCTTTGAAGATCAAAGGTCAGAGATGTCACGGCTTGAACTTTCCAGTTTTCATCCCCCCTTCTACACTGCAAGTGGTCGGCCAGACAGTTGTGGAAGGCATTTGGAGTCGATTTCTTGGGGGTCTAACACATGAATAAGATAAGATAGCCGAACATGCTTTGACTCTTTCTGTTCACTAAAAAAATTGAGGTCAACCTCCATCCTTTGTCAAGCTTGTCATCACACCAAAACGATTCTCACCGAAACATGCACAGCTGGGAGGTACATGATGCCACCTCCCAAGGAGTATTTCACACCGAAGCAACGCGCAGTGGCCCGAGCGGTGGCCTTCCTGACCGCAGTGGTGCTGATTGTTCAGCTTGGGGACAACATGGAGCCTTGGAGGAACCGAATTGCTGCTGGTTCCACGGGGTGGAATTTTGCTGAGGATGAAGATGGAGGGAACAAGGGCCAGCCCAGAGAAATCTCAAAGCAACTGAGTTCTTGTTAAAGACAAACTCACGTCTTCTGGGTTCCCTCAGTCATGCAGTGACCGCATCGCTATTCCCAGACCTTCCACCTGCAGATCCAAGGACATGCCTGAGAATCCCAAGTACGCGTGAAGGTGGAGACATTCCCTGAAGAGCCTTAGACGAGCAAAGCGGGATAAAGCCGGTGGATCAGGAAGCCTGGGCATTTTTAATCCGATCCTTGACATTTGTTGAAAGAGCATGCTTTAGAGTCTAGAGGCCCTTTGGCATTTGCCCATTCGCAGCGGCTATTCCTCCTCGCTTTTTGTGATAAGTGCGGAGATTGTTTGTGACAATTAGTCTATAGATGTCCATCCCACGAAGTGTTTGCTTGAAGAGTTTGTTGCATCCAGCCCAGTATATAGATGAGTCCGGCTGATGGGACGACATTCTCTTGCAAAGTTCGTACTCGAGTCCTCAAGTGAAATCCACGAAATCCCCAACACATCGCCTGATCGGCCTGATCGCAACCGATTCTTCGTCCGATTCAAATCCAAGGAGATCTGAAGAGATGAAGTGAATGGCACCCGATTGTAGACGGAGAATGTCACTGCGACTGGTCCAATCGGGGTTGCCCGGGTGGCCCTTGTTGTATTGCTGTAGCATCCACATGGATCCACGTGCTAATGTAGACTCTTGAGTAGTGACCCCTCGTTTGAATGGGAAATCCTTTTCATATGGAGGTTTATCAATCAAGAATCTACAACTATAGTTGCAGCATGTTGCAGCTGATGTTTCCTCCTGCAATCAGCGGCCAACCACGTGACAGACCCGCATGACAGATGGGGGGCCTCGTCACCCGCGACCCCGTGTGCGCACGACCCAGCGGAAAAGACTGGCAAATGTTGTTGCGGAGCTTGGTCCGGAACATCACCTGATGGGCAACTGGTTGCTGGTTGCTGCGAATTTTGCATAGAGAATATAATATATAGAGAGTGAGAGTGGTCCCCCAAGCCCCAAGCAAGGGGGTTCAGACTTTTGGATACTTTTGGGCATTTGATCTCTGGTTCAGGTGGGGGAGCGTCCCTATTGATCACCCCTTTCCTTAGTGTGTCCTATATGGGTCCTTTTTCAAGGCTTTGCTGGCAGCACCTCATAGGTGTAAAAACCCTGCACCGGTGCAGTCTCGGCCCCATGCAGCCAAGTGAAGGTCAATGGAGATGGGTGTAACATGCAACAACTGCTGGAAGCTGTGTGGGTTTTTCAAAATCTTCTCAGTGGGTCGGTCGGGATTTGGAACAAGGTGCTTTTGGAGTGCCCCACTGCCAGCAAGGGGGCAGGGCGGGTTTTTTGAAGACGTCATCCAATGTCACACCTCCATTTCAGTGACGCCTGGAATCGGCGGCATGGGCTTCCTGACAGGATTCTTCAGAAGCGTGCAAGGTGTAAAACAAAAAGAATCACAACATCTCACAACCGCTTTTCTCATCCCACCGACTGACAGACGCGTCAGGTGGACGAGAAGTCACTGCAGTAGACCGTGCAGGATGGGTGGAATCACCGAGTCGAGCTGGATTTTGGTGGCATTCCAGGGGGGCGACCTTGATCAACACGCGTTTCTCCAACCATCAGATGGGCTGACCGCATGAAGAGCGCATCAATCAATATCAATCAACCTGAAAAGTCTCCAGGCCCGCTGACTGCCTGCATACTAGGTGTCCCTAGTGGTGTCCCTTTGTGCAGCCACTTTTTTTTGTTTGCCTGAACGTCTTCGAGTCGAACAAAGCGAAAAGAACCAATGCACATCAAGAATTGAAGATAAGTCATCCGACCTCCTTATGTTTTTCTTGTTTTTTTCGACAAATGCCGGGAGAAGGGCTTGAAGTCCGCGTTGTTTTTGTCGGGTCACAGATGGACCGACCTGCCAGGAGCTTCCTGGCGCCTTTTGAGGCATCTCCGAGCGAGGGCTGAACGAAGTTTGTGTTTGTTTCATGTTTTAGGAGTTTATTGGATGTTTTTTAAGGATGTTTTTGGAGCGTCGTCCTTTGTCGTGTTTCTCGTGTCATTTGTAGCAGTTTCTTCCAAATCGCGTGCCGTGCCCATTTGGCCAACTCGGTGGTTCCACCTCTCAGCTTGCTACGGAGCATCCTCGCACGCCAGGCTGCGCACCCAGGCGTTTCAGCGCCGCATCCGTGATGCAGAAAGCAGACTTGAGCGCAGGTACTGGACACAAAAACACCTTGTAACCAGTGCAGCTACATAAATGTAACTCAACATGTTGCATCAGTGCTCCAGATCCATCGCGTGCAGATCCTTTGCGCTGAAACGTTTTGTGCTGGCAGTTTCTTGGATGGTGATGGCGTAAAAAAGCTACGCCCGGCAAGAGGATTTTTCCATTTAGGGCAACCGTCGATGTGACCCGTGAGTCAGGCAATATACAGTGGGTTCAGAGTAGATGGCACAATCCCCAAAAGGTGACATATAGGTGATATATATATATATTGTGTATAGAGAGAGGGGGAGAGACCCCCATCTAAAAGACATGTAGGGGTGCCAGTGCCATCTACTCTGAACCCACTTTCATATTTGTTCCTTTTGCCTGTGTTGCTTGGTGCTTGGTTAGGGGCCAGACGGCGGCCTTGAAGTAGATTCTAGATCGATCCTTTGCGTGGGTTGGGCAGTGTGTGTGTGTGTGCATGTTGTTTTGTTAAGTGTTTAGCAAGAAGCTATTAGAAACAAGTGCCACGCTACTAGTAACAGGTGCCTTACTAGTAGTAACAAGAACGCTAGTAGGAACAAGGATCATCATATCCCACCGTAAAAGTTTGCCATTCGATGGCGCGCATAGACTTTGATGTTGATGTGATGAGCAACGTGCTCTTGAATTAGCGTTATATCATTCCAAGAATTGCAGAGAGACCCTTCTGTGGGTCCGACCAGTTCAAGCAACTCAAACCGGCGCGGGATTGCGGTTTGTTTGTTTGTTTTTACCTCATGGTTTTGGTCCCACCTCATCTTGGGGCCCTGGGTCATGTCTCAGCACGCAACCCTTGCCAGTTCCAGCATGCAGAAGATTTCACCGTTCCCCTACCATGTTTTCCCGGTGTTTTCCGGGATCAGTCCCACCTGCGCAGCCAAAAGACACCTGCCAACTCCTGTACTTCCTATCAGGCGACCCATTGCGGCAAGACGATCCTTTGCTTCCGGACGTGGGGACCCTTATAATGTGAGGCGTTCCCAATTCCAACGACCTGAGCTACTAGTAGCTTCTTGCTCCTAGTAGAAATGCCCTTTGTTACTAGTAGCGATGCCCTTGTTACTGTACTATAGTAGCTTTTTGTTTCTAGTATATGCTTCTTGCAACTGACAGTGCATTGGGAGAGGGCGAGCCACCCAAGTGGTTCTGGAGTCTTTGGGAGTTTCGGGCCTGCAAAGGACCTGTCATTAAGTCATACACGCTGAAGCAAATCCGCATTGATGCTGCAGGTCGCTGATGTCAAGTGATTCCAATGTTTATTTATACTGCATTCTGCAAAGCACTTTTGATGTCAGCCATTTCCACATGCACACATAGGCTGGCCTCCTTGGAGAGGGTGATGAAAAAATTGAAAAATAGAGGGGGAGAGAATCCTTGGATCATGTTTCTCAAGCACGTCGCATGGATGAGAAGGTGTCAGCCTACGGTTGAAATCAGTGCAGTAGGATGAGTGGGAGAGCCAAAAGATGAGAGATTGAAGGGCATAAACCATGCAGTCATAGAGTCATAGAGTGACCTCACAAAGATTTCGATCGGGCATTGGGCATTCCACATTGATCATCATTATATAACCTCTTCATAATCAAACTACCTGAGAGATGATCAATGATGATGAAAGGGTTCGCTCCAATCGTTCTTTTGGGCCATTGATACGGCCCCCCGCTTTGGCCCCCCCCACTTGGGGTCCCTCCCATTTCGCACCCCGCACGAGGTCCGAGCGACATGTGGCGCATGTGGTGCCCCGAACTCGGAACTTGACGACGCGACGCCCGATGCGTCCGGTGCTCCGAATCCGTCCGGTTCGACCGAAGCGGACGATGCGAAGGTCGATGGTGGAAGGGAAGGTCGATGCCCCGGTGACAGGGGGAAGTTTCCTCATGCATTTTGGGGGAAGTGAAACGCCGGATTTGGGGTGCGATCACACCATGATCAAGCCGCAAAGATTGGAGCAGTAAGGAGGCGTCCCGAGGTTTACCGAAAGGCTCTATGATCCTGGAATCCCAGCTTTCGTGAAATCCCTCTAGTTGGTGAGATTTGGTGAGCCTCATGTTTTGCAGGCAGCCCTTCTGTACTTTACAACCAGTCTATGTTGCATTCATTGGAATTGCTGACATGACTCTGCTGCAGGTGCTGGCAAACAGTTTAGAGTCCCGGCCCTGAGCTCTCGGAAAGTGTACTGAATGTGGTTGATAGCTAGTTGCGCTCCTGGCGAAGGAAAGCCATAATAGGACATGTTCTAGCCTCAAAGTCTGAGTACAATCAGTAGTTAACACAGGTCGACATCACCAATTCATGGCTCCCTACTTTGGACTTCTTCAGACGTGCTGAGTTCTCCTTTGTTCGTCAGTCAGGCCCTCGCAAAACCTCCTGAAGGTCAATGCTCGCTTGGCACCCTTGGAGGTCGAGAGATGTCGAGAACGACTGGGGGGCGGCATGCGCCTGATGGCGAGGAAGTGTCAGATCCAGGTGTCTACAGATCAGATGTCCTGGGCCAAGCCATCACTGATGTTCAGTTGCTCGGATCATTTGACTTATGTGATTATAGCTTTGTGAGAGCCAGGTCTTTTTGGCACAAGGTTTGCTTGCTGGTATTGTTCAGTTGCTTGGCAGCACGATGCAGCATACAACACCATGTGGTACAGTGTGAGGTGCACGGTGCGTGTGCATGCTCCAAGGTTCTTTCCCCAAGACGATGCATCGATCAGCCAGGTTGATGAAGAGGAAGAGGTGGGCCGAGAATGATATCGGAAAAGGCATAACCAAAATTGCATGGAAATATAGGAATAGACAAATGAGGCTCCAGACGGGAGCTTCTCCGGGTCGGACACGCGGAGCCTGCCTGTGTTTCTGATGAAGTGTGCACGGTTTGAAGCATTGAAAAGGGTGCCAAGAGAACGGATGTGTTCGAGAAAAACAACCGCGTTGAATCATTGAATACAGTAAAGAAAGATTTTGGAAATGTTTCGTTCATCTCGCAGTCAGGGTGTAGTTTCATGGTTTTGCATATCGTTTCACGTTGAAAAAACATTCAACTTGTACTGCTGGCGCCAGTAAAAAAATGATGTGTTTTCCACACTGCAAATCACAGTGCATTTGCACTGCTTGTAACAAGCCGAATGTTTGATCTTCAGCATCTTTTTTTTGGCAAAAAGTGCTCCTAAATGTTTAGCAGCAGCATGTGATATAAGTTTATAGAGTGTAGTTTCAAGGTTGTTGCACATGTCTTATCATGCTTGGAAATGTCTACAGAAGCCCATTACCAGCACAAAAGACGCCGCGTCATCAGTCAAGCGGCTAATGTTTTCAGCTGCACTCGGTCTCAAGTTTGCCACAATGCTTGTTTGAAAGTATCGCATGGCACCACGCATGCTTCGCATGCCTTTGTGCGAAAGATCGTGAGAGTTCTCAAGGCCCATTCCAACCCAGGTCCCCCTTGTTGAGGTAGTGAGCTGCAAGGAGGTTCCTGTGATCGATGGCATTTTTGGAATCATTGCACAAAAGGTTGCACCGTCGGAGCTTTCGCTTTCCAACATTTGCAAGCGACTCTGCTATCTGATCACCGCCTGCCAACATAAACAAAATATTTTTTTCCTTGGCCACACCGTGTGCAACCAATCTACGCAACAAGTCCCTGGTCGAGTTGTCCAAATTCTTTTTGGGGATTTTCGACAGGGGTGTCCAGCGGACCAGCGGAAGTTCAAGTGGCTCACACCTTTTATATAGCGACGGCACTGCTGCAGTTTCGATGACAATGTTGTGATGTCAACATGGTTGTTCTAGGATTCCTGAAGTCCCCGGAGCACCCCCGTCCAGAGCCACCAATGAGCCGCCCTATCTGTGCCACAGGAACATGTTGAACCACAACATGCACGTACATGCACTCTCTACAGAAATTGATAGACCGCGAAAGGTAATTTATTTCAAAGAAACTAAGTGAGTTTCTTTGGGCACTTGCATTGCCAAATTGCTGGTCCATGTATTTTTTGGTAGAAAAATGAATGGTGCAAGGACTGCTACGTTGGTAGCTTTACCCTTCTGGTTATATAGTTATATATAGGGTACTTCCGATTATCCTTCTAGTTCTTTTGCTCATTGCTGTTGACGTTGAAGAGACTGTGCAAAGGAATGGCATGGAATGAATCTTTGGCAAGTCTTACTGAAGTCTCAATGAGGCCCTTCATCAAAATGCTTGATTCTTGTGTAACCAACGGACTATCTTCCGGACCTTGATATGGGCCGCATCCAGGAGCCGGGCCCGGTCGTCAAGGAGGTGGTGGAGAAGGCTTCGGCGTCGCTGTGACACAGCCGGTGACCACCCGGACGTCGCTGGGTTTCTCGGATGGTGTCGCTGTGCGCCGAACTCATCTACTTTTGGAATGTTTTGGAACCACGGCCACCTTGAGCCACTCGAACCCCTCCAAAAGCCGAGCAATTGTCGTGCAGCAATTCTTAGAAGAGGTCTATGAACAGATTCCAGACCTCCTGGCAGTGGATGTGTGCATTGCTTCTCCAGTGCTCTTGGTGTGGACCCTGGGGATGTGGGATAGTGTTTGCCGGATTGGAAAATCGGATGAGGTGCGGTGGTATAGTTTATAGTTCACCACATAGAAGCCATGCTTCGAAGGTCAAGATCTTTACGGCATTTTGTGGCAGTTGTTGCAGGGTTGATGTCAATCCATTTTGGCAGCAGGGTTTGCGTTTGAGCTTTGTCTCGTGGCAAGAGACGCATGAAAAGTGACAAGGAACTGAAGCTTGTGGATACAGAGCCTGCTGGGAAATCCAATGGCATACAGATCATGAGAGAGAGTATGGGAGATGATATGCAAAGAAAGTACACCAGGATGAAGTTATGGTGTCCACACAAATCACGAAAGCGAGCTCAGAAGGAGCTCAGCGGAAGTTGTTGTTTACGAAATATGGTGAGGCTCAAAATTGAATCGTTCCTTCCCCTTGATCCTTCCACACCGCTCGCTTTCGTCCCCACTGTCCTCAAGTACAAAGTAAATGGCACTCCCAGAAGCTTACATGTAGCGACGGACCACAATGTAGTTAGGTTGCCTGGAGGTACCACCGAAGAGATGTGGCCCCCAGGGCCGCAGAAAGAAACGTGCTCACACATCATATTGGTCCACTTGTGATCACCTGTGAGCGCTGTGAGGTGGTGGCCTTAAAATGCTCCAAAAAAGGAAGAGGTGTTTTACAAAGTCCATCAAGAAGTCCAGTTTTCAGCCACCAAAAAGAACACATGAAACACAACCGCATGATTGAAACACAGGAATCTATTAGATTGGCAGTGATTGGTATATCTCAATGTCATCCGTTTCTGATTTCTGTATCTGGTTCCCGGTTGCCACAAAGGCCCGTCGCTTGCGCCATTGAGCTCGTCTCTCGATCCGCTCCCACCCCAGGTGCCGGGAGCCTTTGGAACCAGCCGCTTCGGTGGGGGGGCCCAGTATGCCGTCCACCGACGGAAGCGGATGTGACCCTGCGGCGGTCCGTTCGGTGGCTCAGCCATGCAGACCGGTGTGTGGCGCCAGAAACCAGCGGCGGTTGTGGTGGTTTGGGACATTTTTGGGGCTATTGCTCGACTTTGGTAGGCTCCAGCACTATAGTTGGCAAGCAGGTAGTTCTTCAAGTAGGGTACGGAACGGGCCCTTTTGGGCTGGACAAGCTTCCGATATAATAACTTTATAGTATTATAGTGATTTTGGATTAGGACCATCTTGTTGGATGACTATAAGACTACAAACTGTAAAGGTCTTGGTTAATTACTGTTCTTTTTTCCGAAGTGCTCCAAACTCCGTTTGAACAGAACCCTGGTTCTTCAAGCCGGCCCGCAAACATGGACATACCATGTTGCAAACAAATGGGACCATGACATCATCACCCCCTTGTAGTCACCCTTTGATTCTTTGTGTCGATTGTATCTTTGTTATGTGTTTTTATGTTTTTTTTTGTGTGTGTAGATGTGTAGTGCCTCGCAGTTCTTATCCCTTTCGCTCTTCTTCCTGAAGCACGGGCACCTCCGTTCCGCGGAATGGAGCTTGCAGAAGACTGGAACGCGAACCCCTGGAGTGGTGATGAGATTCTTCTCAAAAGGACAAAAGGGTCCCGCGCCAAGAGACGACACGTCCAGATTCGACTGGTCCGAACTCGGAGTTCGACGCCGGAGTTCGACAGCGATTTGCTCTGAGGTTTGGGACACGTGCGTGTGACCTCCAAACCATGCACCTGGGAGCGTCGCAAGACCCAGATTCAGATGTCAGAAGAAGTGGTTGCTGGACAGAAACAGCAAGAGCCAAGATGAACTGAACCGAAGGCTATTATAGTGATTTGGAATCCAGGATTTCATTCAGCAACCTTCTACCAAAACGACATCTTCGCATCCCGAGGTATGGAAGCAGAGCTTGAATTGAAGGACACCTGCCTGCGCCCGGCAGCCTGGGATGTGCCAAATGGGCTTTGGCTCCAAGGATGTTGAGGCACCGACCATGCAAGCCTACCCACACCGTTTGAAAGTGTTTTGGCATGTTTTTGCGGTTGCAGGGGCATGAATCATGAACATGATTCACACAAGAATCAAAGGGTGGGTCCCTGGCTTCTGGGAGCCTTGGAAGGCTTTGCAATCACCGGAAGTTGTGGTTTTCAACTTTGTGGGACTTTTACCCAGCCTTGGTTTAACAGGGCGTCACCGCTCAACTCGAGCTGCTCAAGCGGGTGGACGCGCTCGGCTCGCGCCTCACGGTGCGTCTCAGGTGCTGTGTCCTCGAGCGGCGCCCACTTCAATGTGGTCGGTGGAGCCCAATCTCGGGGAGTGTGGGAAGTTTTGCCGTGAAACCATGAGAGGGGGTTCACAAGCTTTTGAGAGGGGCTGCGAACAAAAAGGGAAGATGAGCATGAAGATCGGTGAATTCTACAAGGAATGGCGCCTATTTAAATGGCCAGGGCCAATAGTATAATTCCGCGCCGCTATTGTTATCTCTCAATCGGGTATGCGGTATGAGTCCTTCTCCTCGGACGCTGGCAGGATAATCCATATCTCCCACATCCAATGACGATGAAAAACCAAACCCCCCTGCCCTGGGGTGCAGTTGCCTAGGTGAACCCCTTGCAGCTGAACTTCCGCATTCAGAGGTGCTTCAGCTCAGCCTTTGGAAGGAACACCATGAGCCAATGTGAGCCAGCTGAGACTCTCGTGGACTCCTTGAATCGATCGAGGTAAACGAAATGGGCCAGTTGAGAGGCCGAGAGTAGTGCTATAGAACATATTTAATATATCATAATATATAACAGTCAGGCTAATTACTCAGGTTGAATGTTCCGCCGCCTCCAAAAGCATCAATCATCAATCCATATCAATCCAGGTGCCATGCTCCTGCTGTGAACCCCTTGAGAAGCCATTTTTGAATTGCAGGCTCTCCCAATGTTTGAGATGCACAACGAGGTAACTGCGCCAAACCCCAAAGGCCCGAACTCGCTGATCATCTCAGCTGAGGCACCAATTGCGAGAGGAGACCTTCATGGAGATCCAAGGCCACCTCAGCGAGGCGCCGTCGATCGGTCCCCGTAATGGGCGCTGCTGAATCGTTGTTGGCCGAACCGGGGGAGAAAATTGCTGGGGACCACTGGGCCCACACTGAGAGTCGGACATGTGCTTGTTGCCTTTCCCAGATTCCTTTGACAGTCTCCGTCAACCCCCACAGTCGTGCTCAACGCTGGCATGCTATGCCCAAATTGGAGCAGCTCGCAGGTCGCCTTGTTTTTGGCCCCTGGCGCGTTGCTGGAAACCCAGCTGCCCAAATTGCAAAGGTTCAGAAATGGTTTTAACCCATGCAGGGCTGCTCAAGCGTCGCTCGCTGTAACTTAGGGATTGATTAGTGGATTAGTTATTGGTTACCTAGTTACCTATGGTTACCTATTCAGGGAATGTTGTCTCCCGCAACTGCAACTGATTCTTGCGAAGGTAGCCTGCGCTTGGTACCTTTTTTTGCAAGGATGATGGCGAATGGGGGCAATAGAATCGTCTCGACACCATACAGTTGACTTGCTTAGTGTTTCAGTGTTTCTCCTAGTTCGCAGGCGACGTTGGAGGAAGAACTTTGTCTCAACTTCGAACCAAACTCACCTGGAGTTGGACCCCCCCCCGGGCCACGAGATTCTGAGGCAGATCCTCATGGCCACGAGATCTGCGTTTTCTTGGAACCACTGGCATACCTTGCACGGGCGGGTTTGGAGGGCAGGTGTGACACGGTGTGTGTTCGCTCGGCTGGGAGGCCGAGCGAGATTGTCAAGAAGTGGCATTGGCATTGCAATCCGAACCAGGCCAAGAGAAAATCCCAGATCAAGCAAGGACGCTAGGAGCGATTGGACGCTACGAACGGGGCTCCTGGCCGTACTACTAGGAAGCTACTAGGGGCTCCTAAGCACATTTGCAACAGCTGGGTTCTGTGTTGGACAGCTTCAGTTTGGTGACGCGAGGGCGCTTTTTTGGAACGGACCTGCCAGGAGCAAGGAGGACGACGGGCAGCTGGGAGGGGTGCAGCAAGGTGGGACGGTGCCTTTTAGCCTTTTAGACTCTTAGGGTGCTGACACAGCTGGGCTGAATGAGCCAGGTAGTTTGGCGATTCGGCCTGGAACATCCAGGGAGGGAGGGAGGGAAGGAGGGAGGGAGGGGAGAGAGAGAGAGAGAGGCTCAGCCATGTTCTTCCCACCAGGTTTAATTACCTTCCCACGGGGCGCACCTTTCCAGGACAAGAGTCCGAAGGAAGGATCAGCCAGCAGGGCGCTCAAGTCTCCAGATGCGACCTGCCACAGCTGTGTTGCCAGGAGTGCTTGGGCTGGGTCTTCTCTACGTTCCTTACAGTACCTGAATTGAACCTTCCCAATCGGTAGCTGTTTAGGCTAAACCGTGTTTGGGCGCTGGGGTTGGTTGGCCCTTTCTATGTTTTGAACCTATGAGTTATGAATCTGGAGATTTGGTCTTTTCTCTAAATTGGGAGCATGTTTTTAACGCACTAGAAGATGCTGAATTTATCTGTCCGGATGACAAGTTCTGCACATTTGATGTCCGGATAGAGCATGTGTCCAAACTGGCTGGAAATGAGCACAATGAGCAGGGGCTTGGCGTTGCAGGTGGTACAGAAGTTGGAAAATGTCACTAACCCCCGAACGACCATTTTCATCCTTTTTCATTGGTTTCAGAGAACCTTCGATGCACGGCATGCACGGCATGGTCAAGTTCCACTCATTCAAATCAACTCCTTTCACTATGCCATGGGTCCTTGAAAGTGTATATTTTTGATGCAGGGCCTCCTAATTGGGGCCGTCATCGTTATTTGAGCCCGTCGTCTTCAAGTCAATACAGTACAAGACCGGCTTGGCTTGACAGGAGAGTTGTAAGAAGTTACTTTGACTAGGACAGATTGCATCTTTGCCATTGTCAAAGTGACTTGGTGTCAAAACAAGTTTAAATCCTGGTGTGTTCGCTCTGATGAAAAGCACCATGCGCTGCCATGGATGCGCCCCAATGGGTTCGATCACAGAGTGCCCCAGCATGGCCGCGCTTCGGGCACTGCGCTGGTGGACCCTCGGGCAATCACACAGAAGTGCAACAATTGTGAGGACTTTTGCAATGCAGCCGGAGAGGTGATGAATATGATTACAGTACATATAATGATTATATATAATGAGCCCACGATGTTTGCCGTCACAGGGCTCGGATATGGAGAGATTGGGAACTGTCGAGGAGATAAGGAAGACAGCTACAAAGGAGCTGTTGCGTGATCGCCTGTGAGCTCGAGAATAGCCCAGCTGAGTATGTCTGCAGTACACTCGGTTGGTCCAGTCTCATGTACGGAGTCCGTTTCAGCCTTGCTCATTCAGACGTGTGTGGCCAGAAGTGCCGACTTGCCCAGTTTCGACTGCTCAAAAAGAGATACGAAGCAGCTTGTGGGTTTTCAAGTTTTGCAGCTTAAACTTGCCCCTGAGTTTGATGGTCTGTTGTCTTTGAGCTTTCATCTTCTCCATCCGATCAACCACCGCCAGAAATCTGCTAGCCATCCAGCTGTCAACTGGGACCCACACCATCGCACAGAAGCGTGCGGCGCCGGGCGCGGCACCGCCCCCATCGGTTGGTGCCCATGCTGGCGACCGCCTCGATGATGCAAGCGCCCATCAACATGGAGAAGAACAGCATCTCGGAAAACGTGCCTCGGTGGAGTCGACGGTGAGAACAGATAAAAAAGGGAAATGGACGGTCCTGGAGTTTTTTTGAATGGTTTGAATGGTTCGTGTTTGCTGTAAGCCGTGATGAGATGTGAGGAGGCCAATCTGCACTGTTTGAAAGGAGAGGGGCAGAGGGTGAGGGTGAACAGCACTCTGTGAGGCTGATGGGCGTCGTGCCCAAAGTGAACGCTCAGTGCTACAAGAACTATTATATAGGTGTTCATCATGATTCATCAATCAATTGTTCATTAAGTTAAGTATTAAACTTACATGTCATGTCAGTGGCCGGTGCTCTCTTGTATTCAGGGCTCCAAGTAACAGACAGATCCAACCATTTCGATGGGAGGACAGACGGCAGGCAGCTGCCTGTTTCCAGCATTGGACCCTTTGAGAAACTGCCCTTCACGAAGTGATCTGAGATGCCTTGAGACTTGAGATATGCTTCAAAGACATCAAAGATCATCATAATGTCATAGATTACACTTTCACACGCATTAGATATAGTCATTGCGTGTTCCATTGGGGGCATCCAATATCCCAACATGGGAACCCACCGGGGGTGAGACTGTGAGACCATCGCCTCCACCGACTCAGCATCGCCTCCACCGTCGCCTCGGCAGGAAGGCCCCTTCTCCACGCGTCGGACGTCCACGGAGCCCGTCACCTTCAAAGAGTTGCTCGTGACTTGGCAGAGCTGCAAGCTCCGGGTCACTGCCATTGGCCCTTTCCAACCTGCAGCTGCAAGCAAGCTGCAAGCAAGCTGCAAGCAAGCTGCAAGCAAGCTGCAGGTTGCTTGATGCTTTTTTTTCCTTTGGTCTCAGCAAGATGGAACCAATGCGATACATGGGACGTAGAGATTAGACGAAATTAGAGGTTGTATGACATGTTTTTTTCATGAAGCATATTTATGAATCACGTATTATACCATAGTATCACATAATCCTTTCCGGCGTGAGGGAACATGAACAGTAGACAGCATTGCAACACAGAAGAACTGGGGTATCTCAAGTGCTGGGCCCCAGTGCTAGTATCACTGATGACGTTGTTTTAGGTTTTTGACCGAAAAACAGAAAACACACACAGACCTTGTGCCATTCTTCAGCACCAGACCACGCGCCGTCTAAGAAACCGAGGCGGCGCTGGCCACGTGTCACGAAGCGGAGGTCGAGACGCTGCAACTTGGAGGAAAAACGTCCGATGTGGAATGGAACGGTGGACGGAGACCCGGTGGGCACTGGCACCGGGTGTTTGGAGCCTTCCAAGGGAGGCGTCAAGGTGACCATTCCCCACTGCCTGAGATTCTACGAGGCATGCCTGACCAAGCCAGCTGTGCGGACTCATTGAACCCTTAGGACATCCCGTGGATGCCAAGGAATGGTGTCCAAAGAACCTTGTGATGCGCGTTCGTTGCCAGGCAGATGCGCATGGATCACTTGCAAGCAGAAAACCGGCTGTTGAGTATGAAGATGAAGCCACTCGGCATTTCGGAGTTATCAGACATGGGTCTACAGATGGGTAAAGAAAAGTGTTACTATCAGTGTTTCAACGGCTTGGGTAAACCACCGGCTTACCCAAAGAAGGGTCAATCAGCCGTGTTTCAGCTCGGACGATCGGTCCCACAGTCCCACGATCGGCGCGGTTCGCGATCGGTGTTGGCCGCGTGAGGCCCTCAGGCACTCAGTGTTTACTAGAAATGACCATCAGGGCTGCTTGCCATCCTAATGTAGTCCCACACTTCGATTTTGTTAAGCCTTCCAGGACTAGATTCCAGCAAAGATATGGCCGTTTCTGGGAACCAATTGCGCTTTGTGTTATTCAGCGATCTCCCCCTCATAGCAATGGCCTCCAACCCATTTTCCTATCCGCGCGGAATCCATCGCGCGCTGGGTTTTCCGATCTCGTCAGGGACAGAACCGGTCTACGTGGCACTCGTGCGACGCGACGCACACAAAAGCCCCTTGGGCAGAAAGAGCTTGGCACCATGAAGCCGAAGGGATTCTGCGCATGTCAATGGATGTCATACACCCGGGAAGATTATATATATAACATATAGAACATCATAGAGATTTTAGATATCATAGAATCTGAAATGGGCCTGTGGAAAACTATGTCAACTCGGTTCCTTCAGTGGTTTTCAGGTTCCATGTCAATTCTTTCCGGGCGTATATGTTCTGTACTGCCTTAAGGCCTTCAGGGGTGAGAACCCAGCACATGCAGTTGTCAACTTGCCGCAAGGGGATGAAGGTTGGGTTCGATGTCAGCAGGCTTCATGCCAGCTGCGACCCATGGCGGTGACCCATGGCAGTTGCACGCAGTCAGGTCAAAAGGTGTAGAAACTTGGGACATCCAGAGAAGCAAGCATAGGAAGTAGTATGAAGTAATCGTAGGAGTCCAACAAGCCTGTTTTGTGGGAGAGTGGGGAGGAGTTGGAAGCTCAGTCCACACCCTTTGGCTGGATCCTAGGTCAGTGATCGCCAGCAAGACCGATGCAGAAGAGGCCTCGCGGAGCAAAGGCAAAGGTGTTTATCCATTGGAGTGCATAGAGGTTGTTTCATGTGGCTTCGCAGGTGGAAGTTGGATACGATAGAATAAGGATACCCTTTGATCAGTGGGTTTTGGCTGACATGTCCTTTGGAGGTCTTCTGTTTTCAAGACTTTTCAAGACCCAATATATAATAAACAACCATGGGATCTGCAGACGGTGGGTCTTCCCTTTTTGATCATCGCCCGAAGACAGGTTGTTGATCGCTGCTATGGCATGCTATGGCTTGCCACTTTCCGCTTGGACTTGTAGCTTTTATTTGTAGAAGATACAGGTAATGCCCCAGGCTATGTTTTCTAGGCTGCATCTTCGTTGCACACAATGTAAAGGCCCGAACACCACGACATAGTAAGCCGAGTCGCAGTTCATCAATGGACTTTTTGGAGATGAACATTATAATCCACGGGTATATTTGGTGAGCAGAAGGTCTGAATATTATACAACAAACATCGACCAACACACATTTACATTTATCATACATTCATACACATCACTGGTCACTTGTTTCGGACTCTAGAACCTCAAGGGCGCCGGAGAAGGCGCCCATGAAGAAAACGACCTGGGCCTGTTGACGTCCTTTCGGTCCCCGACAACGCGGTGCGTAAGCGGTGCGTATAGCGGTGGGCGCGAGGGAGAGGTGGAGCCAGAGATCGCCTTTGTGAACCCCACTGTGAGCCTTCCGGCGGCCGAGTTCACCAGAAATACGACTGTGCCTTGGGAGGGCGGGGGTCAGAATCGAGGGAGGGAGAGAGATGGAGAGAGATTTGGGATGAGATCTGAAGAATTCGAGGGAACTCCACCGATTTGATTTGTGACATGTGAGACTTACAGATCCCTCTTAATTCGATTTGGCGCATCTTTTAGAGCCGTCCCGGCCACTTGCGGCCGCTTCTCGTCCCAGGTGCGGATGAAAAGCCAGAGCGGTGTAGCGGAGCTGAGCGGTCTGAAGTCGCCCGTGGATGAGGGATCAATGGCAGTGCCACTGGAGAGGTCAGGGTTCGATTGGTGGAGGTGTGCATTCAGAGACCGTCCCCCCTTGGGCGTGCTTTGGCCCAAACAAACGGGCTTTCGATGGTTTTAGTTTTTGTATGAAAAAGTCACATGTTAGATTATGTTAGATAATGTTAGTAGGTTTCTCTTTTTTTTGGGGGGTTGTGGACTGATGGGGGAGATGAAGCTAAGCTAGCTTGAGCCAAGCATCTCCGAGATCCATTTCATGACAGTTTCGGAGACTGTTAGTTTGAGAGACGTAGGGTTGTGCTACGACTCCCTGCCCCATGGAACTGGGGTTGCCATGGAATCCTCGAATGGGGTTGTGCCGCCATGATTGAAAGGAATACGCCACATGCACAACACTTCTGCCCGTGTGACTGTCATGTCACGCAATGACCAATCTATGCCCTGCACATATGTGACTTTCAATGTGTTGTCAGCATATTTCAGCTACCCAAGTTGGTGTTTCGCACAGCTTAGACACTGGTTGATTGTCAAGGTGTGTAAGAGAAGACACGACCCAGTGCAGATAAGAGAGATGACCTCCTACCCAGTGACATTCGTCAGCCCTTTGCCGCCGCCTGTCAGGCCTTCAAAAAATTCAAAATCTGAAGAGAGGCGACGAGGGGGAAACACCTGGAGACCAGATTTGGGTGGAACGACTCTTTGCCAGTTCAAACTTGAATATTACTCATCGGATAAAATTGCACACCATTTCAGGGGTAAACAATAGGATGTTTCAGTTCAATAGGGTTTGTTTCTTTGCATGTTTGAAACGGTTGGACTTTCTTTATATTATATAATTGATGTTCCTTTCTTTGATAGAAACATTTTTCCCTTTTTTGCCACCAGTAATATGCAGCTGGTTAAGTCTGGTGGGAACTGGCCCGGCCAAGAGCGGAGCGTGAATGAACTTTATATATGCAACCTGATTCATGAAGCAAAGGCCAGTAGGTTGCGTAGGGTCGTCCAAGATGGAACTTGAGATGTTAAAGCATGTTTACAACGTCTGAGGAAGCAAATGGTTTTGTGCAGAGATGTGTAGAGTGAAAACCCCTTTTCAGAGCCTTTCGTTCTCATCCTGTCGCCCCAGGAGTCAGGCGGGTGAAGGCACGGTGGGAGAATTTGGAGTCGACCGCATCTTCAGTGTTTCACAGGGATTGCTACTAGTAACAAGTGCCACGCTAGTAGTAACAGGTGCCTTACTAGTAGTAACAAGAAGCTATTGCATGCCCAAATGTCCCAAAAGCCCACGCTTCGGTGGCGCACCATTGAGGGACTTCAGTTGATGACCTCAGATGAAGGGATCACTTGCCAGCCCTTGGCTGACTAGAATGAACAATTTGGTTGCCATCATCACTTAGTGCGGGCGCGTAGTAGGCCTGCAGGTGCGTAATGTAGACTCTTGATTAATAAAGCACCCCATTTGAATGCACGGACTTGCGGGCAACGTGCGGCTCGCCCCCACTCTATCCCTTGCCGGGTTGTCCAGCGGGTTTAGGTAGGGCAGTACTGGGTGAGACCCGAACAACCGATCTGGAGGTACCTACATGTAAAGATCACTGTACAAGAACCGGGCATCTACGAAGGCATGAAGTTGGAGGGGGTTGACATGGTCACCAAATTCCTAATTTAGGCACCGGCACGGTGCATTGGATCCAGATGGTCATTTGGACAGGCAATGGCAATTAATTCATGAGGCCTCTGGATGTTGCATACTATCAAATGGCTTGCCCCGAAAAAGGGCGTATCGAACATGTTGGATAAACGAGTCTTGCTTGGCTTTAGATACTTCTGGTAAAGCCGGCCATTCACAAGGTTGCGCGCCTGCCGGTAAGACAGGAGGCAAAATTTCTGTATGGTATGGCGGATCATGTGGCATGGTGCGAAGCATTTGTTGAATGTAAACATATGCGAAGCATTTGCGTTTGGCAAAGTTGGTCGTCGAGCAATTCCCCCTTCATGGTAGGAGGTAAAACCCAGCCGTGTCAAACTTGTTGTACCCTGCTTTTTGTAAGATGGCATAATTTTGGTGCGAGAAACAGTATGTATATGCTTAACTATCCAACGGAAAGTTCTCTGCTAAAACTCGCAATGACTTGGCCTTGACGGGTAGAAGAAGTACTTGGGGGTCATCATATTGCAAGGTGGTGTAGCCTTTACCATCTTTAAAACAAATTTGGTAACATCTTTTGGGACCAGTGCATAAAGGAAAGGAAATGGCCAATTCTGTCCAAGAAATACCTGGGTCCCCTGGTGTGGCAGGGGCGCTGGGTTCTGGCCAAATGAGGCTATTACAAATTTCCAGATCATGTATGTGAGATTGGCCCCCCCAGCTGCTACACCAAAAAACAACCCGTTGTGGCTCATCTGGCAAAACAAATGCATCGCCCAGAACTCGCCATTGCCTGAGGCGGTGAATTTGTAATTGTGTGGGGTCTGAGACCTGCTGGTGCTCCTGACGACTTTTTGTCTGAGGCGGTGAATTTGTAATTGTGTGGGGTCTGAGACCTGCTGGTGCTCCTGACGACTTTCTGGGGTGCTGCTTACTGGTTTCTTGGCACTTTCCATACGTGTGTAAGCAATGTCTAAAAAGTATTGGTATATCAGAGAAAATGTCCTGGGACTTATTCCAATGCGCTCGCACTTCCAAACACAAATTGTTAAATTCGTGATCATCAGCACGTCGCACCAGTGCGGCGGCACGGTCCATGTCATTTCCCCGGAGATGCCATGCCTCGGAGGCATTACGTGCTGTGGTAATATCCCTACGTGAGGCAATTTTAACGATCTGGAATCTGGATGGATCCCACAGATCTGCTAGTCGCTTAATCAAGTCCCAATGGCCCAATGTGCACTCTTATGTGGTGTTTGCTGATATGTGCCTTGCACAATATGCGTCACCTGGTTGGCGACGAATTGGGAATCTGTAACAAAGGTGACTTTGGCTGTGGTTGAGGTGCACATTATCTGCTGGACGGCTATTAAAAGGGCATATAATTCGGTTTGGGTCACTGGTACGCAGCACTGCTGCCCAGGCCGCCCTTGCTGTATATGGGTCTCGAGTGTTACCACAGGTGCCATCTGGGGGGGGTATTAATCAAGAGTCTATATATATATATATTTATTACTTGGTGACAGCTGGTTTTGACGATGTGCATGTGCGAAGGGAAAGCTGCAGAACGTGCGAAGGGAAACTGGTTAGACCCTGAGTCGATTCCCAAAACCTCAACAAGAACCCATTGGGTCAGCCAGCTTGCAAAGGCTAGCAAAGCATCCACTTTGGCCCGGTGTTTATGCAACAACGGAACGGCATGAAGTGTAGCAAAGCCAACAACCATGAGGACAATGCGCACCAGTTGGAATCGCGAGAAGGCACTGTTTGCATTTGTTAGTTGGACCAATTCGATAACTACAACAAACAATTTGTTTGAGGATGCTTCATGCATTCGCAACCACATACAGGATAAACATGTATGTACAAACGATATGGCCTGGCCCGGGTTGTAATTGCTCTATGATCCCAACTGGTTGCACAAATCACTTGTTGGGCTTCCCAAGCTGCTACGTCTCTCCCTTCTAGGCGAAGAAATTGAGAATGAGGAGGAGGGGGCAGATGTTCACGCTCCAAAGTCCACTTACTATATCCGAGACGTTTGGATGAGAACCTCTTTGGGCCTCTTGGATTGAACTCCTGGGCCTAGAGTCTCTTCGAAGCCTTTTGGTCACCCAGGTGCAGGTAGGCTCTAAATGTGCACATGATTCAACTGGACACCATTGGGCGGTTATTCAGTAAGTGGCCACCAGGTGCTTTACTTGTTTGATTTGCCAAGCTTTCACAGGCCAGTACGAGTCGAGCTCTGCGCTTATCACTCAGCTACTCAGGAAAGACGAGATCCCAACAACAGGCGGGGATGGTGCGCACATGTGCGCACTGACCCATGGTGCTAAAAAGGAACTTACAGTACAGGGATGTACAGGGGATGGATTCCAATGTGTTGCTGCTCCTATCCTAGGTAGCTCAGAGAAAAGCTGTTGTCGTTTATGTATTTGTTGGCAATGAATTGACACGTTGAAAGGATATTTTTAATGGTAGTATTATATATAGTTATATCAAATTATATATATATATATATATTTAGATCCGTTTAGCCAAAAGTTGAAGTTGTTTCCAGAACAGTTATACTTGAGGGATTTGCCCCGCTGTAGGGAAAGCAAGCTTCACCCCACAGCCACTTCCATTCGTAGTCCTGCCGTTGCGGTTGCAGGTGGCCGCGTTGCAGAGGTCGCAGACCATGGATCGCCGCTTCGGCCTAGCGTGGGCCATCGCGGCGATCCCCCCTCTAAGAAACAACAAGAAGGTGCCCATAACAAAAAGAACGTTTGGTTTCCAAGACAGGGGAGAGGTTTATCATGCTTGATCTATGCCTAGGCCGGCTTCGTTGTTTGAGTCAATCCTCGGCCGCGACTGGCGGGTGGCGACCTGTTTGGCGATTGACCCTGAAAAATCCTGTTCGGAGTGTTTGGGGCGGGATCATCCCAGACCAACCGACCAACCGACCCAGAAATCGATCCATCTCACGAATTGTTGCGATGCCGACCGCGGGTCGCGATGATCGTCCTTGGAGAAGGATTGTCGAGATGAAATTTGTCGTTTTCCCTTTGCTTCATGGATGCCGACACCCCAAGTATGCACCAAGAAGATGGATGACAAAGATTGGCTGAATTTGCTTCCTCCTTATCCAGTTCCAGTTCCTTCGTACTTCACAACTCGACGGGTGAATCACCTTGAATCCTTCGCAAGGTATGGAGAATAAACGCTCCAGCATCGCGGAGGAGGATACGGAGATCGTTGGATTGATGCTGGGCCGAATATTCGATTGGTGTGTGACACTGTGTGACTGCTTGGAAGTGAATCACAGATGATGGTTATCATATCCTTGCTTTGCATGTGAATGGTGTTTTTTGGTCGTTCGATGTCGTTGTTTGTTTTTTGTTCTCCCGTGCCGGTGTTCTCACCGTCCGTATGGACGCCTAATTCGGGTGAGCCTCAGGAGCAATGGCATGTGGAAGCACATCATTGGAAGCCCGACCAGTCCGAAGAGGATGATCTGGGATGCCATCGGCGGCGTCATGATCCTTTGGGAAGCTTGGCCAGCCGGAGTACGACCAGCCAGCCTTGAAGAGAAAGGATGTGCAACTGCAAAATTGCAGATGGAGCCGTGAAACTAGATGGTTGCAGGTGGAGCCCAGTGTTAGAAAAACATAAAAATACTATATACATAGCAAAACAGTTAACACATACATTCATTATCATGCATTCAAAATATGTTGCGTCTATAGTTCCACATACATGGTTCTGTGAATCATGACCTGTCCTTCCACCCTTCCAGTGATTTGAGCATGGAAACAGGTGAGCGCTGACTGGCTGTGCTTGCAAGAAATCACTTCCATAGCTGATTGCGTTTAAAGGTGATTATGATTTACTCCCCTGCAGGTTAACATGACCCCAAAACCACTGGGTTGTAGAGGAAAAGGGTCTTCCACCGGTCAATTCTCAGGTTCCATGTTCGTTTGCTGTCGGGTATGCCTCTGTTTATTTGGGCATTTTGTTGGGGCGTAGTGTGGGCATGTAGGAGCTGCAATCATTTGCAGCTTCTCTTCCGCTTGAGCCTGCGAGGATATTGTGGCACTGCCACTCATGGTGTTCGATGAGGTGGATGGACCCTTTACAGATGCCTTAGGCATGATAGGCTTGTCGCATCTCGGCTTCTCCTGCTGCATGGAGTGGGGGCCTGGGGGCGGCCACCCCGGCGGTTGCAACAGGACCAGAGGCTTCCAACATCGCAGCATTGTGGGATGCTCCTATTTGGTGTTGTTCTCGCAATGCCTGCCTGCTTCCCTTCCACCTGGCACAGGATGAACCTACCCTGGTGAGATGTAGAGGGTTCAAGACGCCGATAGATGTTGGCCACTATGGCGCGACTGCAAGGTTCTAGCACGGTCTTCCTGTAGCAGGCTGCGTTTGAGCTTCACCACTGCCTATGTGGTTCCTGTCGCACGGACTGGAACCCATTGTTGTATTGTTGTCTTGAGACCCTCCCACCGCTCGGATCTATTTGTTCATTTCTCAGCTGAGGTATTGGACATTAAATGTGGGTAATACGCCACTTGGTCGCTGTCGCATGCGGAATCCAGCGTGCGGCAACTTCAGCAGGGCGGCGCCTATAGCATCCCATCACAACTGGTCACTGGTAACACGTAAGAACCACACAAGGGGGGATGGTGAATCGATGTGAATCTCTTTTTTGGCCCATACTCCAACAGCTCTTTCTGGATGGAGATCTTGGTGGAAAAGATTCTGAGAGTTGATGGAAAATCGAGCTCGGTTACTTCTTCATGGGGAGGTTCTATGCTGCCTTTACATAGCGGCATAGGCATGCAATATTGGGCGGAACCAGCTGCTGACGGCTAGAGTCTAGCTTCGTGTAGATACTTTACACCGCTTTGAAATGTCTATGCTTTGATATAGTGGGCTGATCTGCGGGTTGTTCGTTGCGTCCTGCCGTGGTTTCCGATGTCAAGCAGTAGATTCACAGAGAAACAACCACTGGATCTCAGCTCTAGCCCTCACAAGGCATCTGGATCTTTTGACATGCTTCCTGAAGCTTTTTTTGCTTTCGAAGCCCTCGGGAACTTCCCATTTTGTGGCTGTGCCCATGCCTCGGCTGCCGCCAAAGCCCAGGCTCACGTGTGGCTACTTGCACAACGGGGTCACCATCATGAGCCCGGGAGCCACAGATGTTGCAGCACATCTATCCAGCCAAAGAAGGGGAAGTGGAAGACCTTTGGGAAGACCATCTTGTTAACTTAATTTTACGCTTCCATATGTGTGTAATATGTGTGATTATGTCTGTGTGTGGATGGAGGATATGCAAGTCCCGACGCTTGTGAGCCATTGTAATAGATAGAACTTAGTTTGTCGTGAGGGATGGGCGTTCGATTGATCAACTTCCAAAGCTGGAACCGAGCCGATTCGCCACATGGAGGCCACAAGCCACGGTGGCCATCCCAGGGTTGGCCATCGTCTCATAGATCTGTTGAGCAATTCCTCCTCTCAAGCAGCTTAGGGACTTGCTCAAGTCTTCTCCTACAAGGCACTTCCTGCTCGTCCTGCTTGGGACGTCTCGTGACACACATGACTAGACACCGTGACATATATGGGAAAGTCCGGCGGATTCCGATTCCGGGATCCGTTCTGCTGAGGTCCATGGGCCATCTTCAAGAGGTATTTGACACGAGGAATCTTCCTTGACTTAGTCACCCTGGTGCCAGACGCAGGGCGGCGCATGAGATCGCGTCGCGCGATGCGGTTTGGAGGGCAGACATGGCCTACATGACTACATGGCTGAAGGGGGATAAGTATAGGTCAGGGACCCAGGGAAATTGGAAGGCGATGCGAGGATGTGTGTGGATATTTTGAGGCAGGCCTCAGAGGATATCATACTTGTCAAGTTGTCTAAGTGAAGATGGTGCTAAACTATTTTGATAAGAGGAAGCGGGGTTGGATGCGCACGATATTCTCACTGTATAGCTGCCACATTGTGGCAGCTCATGTCTAGAAGATGCTGGGGTTTCAGAGGTGAGAAGACCTGTGGGAAGACCATTTGAGGGAACCCTTGCGAAGCAGCAGACACATTTTACCGAGGGTGGTGAACAATGGCTGTTTAGATGATGTGGTATAATATAATAAGTGTAATACAGACTGTGCGGATTGGTTGCTACCATTTCTGAGCTGGGTCAGTCACGCGGCTCATGTGAGCCACGTTTTGCAGTGAGGACTGGGTCGTCACGTGCCTTGGAAGCATAAGGAACTTGGCTTCAGCAATGGCATAAACCAGCCCTGCCAGAGAGTGTATTGTCTACAATGTTGCTACCCAAATGTTCGCTATTTTGGATGTTTGGAGCATCAACTGGCTTACTGTAATAGGATTACAGCAACTTCGTGTCTTGATTGCTATTTTGGTGGTTGGCCAGAAATGCAAGGGACACTTGGTGTGCCACAGCCCTTGCCATTTTGCTTAGGAGTGGCACTTTGGGTTGTTTTCAATCACCGCTTTCCAAAACGGGAGGGTCTGCCGAACTCGGAGTTCGTTCCACTTCCAGACGGTCCTTTGCGATGCTTCTCGGACGGTCCTTCGGCGTGTTTGGGCCCCAGGATGATTTCCTTCTTATCCACCAACTCGGGCTTCCAAGAAGCCAGACTTCTGCATCTTGGCACTGCTCAAAAATCCTGAGATCAGGGGGTTGCTTCAACTAAAAGGTTCAACTCACTCACCTTGAAAGTCAACTGGTTGAAGGTCAAGAGTTCAACTCACCTTGGAGATTAATTGCTTCAAAGAAAAGGTTCCAGCTTCCTGAAGGTCAACTCTCCACCTTTTGTCACCTCTGACCCATCTCTTCGTTGCACGAAGCATCTCGACCGAGACCGTGAGTTTGATTTCACGCAGGGATGGTGAGTCGAGAATGGATCAGAATGGATATATGCAAATTCGTTGAGGATGGTTTGGATGATTTGGGTCGCCGGTCGGATTTGTTCGTCAAGCCAACTGTCTCACGGAGTTTGTGCGGACATTATCATACTGGTTTGGTCCACTGTGAGAAGATTTGGATCGACTTGGCTTTGGGAAAGCTCAATAGAAGCACAGTCGAAGCTACTACTGAGTTACTAGTACACGTTAATTGTATAGGTGAAAGTTAGTATCTCACTAGTACGGGCATCCATAGCAAGCCCTCTCCAAAAAAAAAGAGGTGAAAGTAAGACTTACGACATGGCCAGGCCAGGACCATAAGATCCATTGCTTCCCAACTCGGATGCATTGGACCTTTTCTGCTCGTCCATCTCCCAATTCCAAGGCGTGCCTTGCGAGCCTTCCGGCTCACGCGCCGCTTGGGGCGCAAAAAAAAACGGGAACTCGATACGGCCCATGGAGAACGGTGAGATGGCCTGGCAGTGTCCAGGGGTCCCTGGGGTCCTCCTGGGCATGGTCGCAAGATTTGAGACTAGTGCGTTGGCATCACTCTGGAAGAGAAACTGCTTGCCACAATTCCATCATACTCAACAAATCAGGTCAGGCGTTTTCCAGGGCTAGTGATATACCAGGTGTAGCTTGTTCATTTACAGACCTGCCGAGGAAATGAAGAAGCAACCATGGGGATGCACCGGGAAGTGCTGAGCTACCCCATCTCCTTTGCGGAACCGTTTTGAGGGGCCTTGCTGTATTTTGCTTGTGGGTTGGATCCATCGGGCAGCTGCGTTACACCGTGTTCGACGATCCATTCCTTCGGTCTGTCGAGGTTTGGTGCGGATCGTCAAGCTGCGGTGGCTCATGGAGGTTGTTCGAGCAGCTTGGACGAATGTGATGGAAGAGGAACATAGTGGAACACTGGAACTTCTACTGCTTGCTTTTGGGTGATGGCTGATTGAGGATTACTTGGACTCCGAGTATGCCAGCATTATGTGGCTTGGCATCGCAGATGTGGGAGTCCGGTGTTTTGGATGCCCTCAAACCAGAGTGACCGGAGTCTTCTATGACACTACTGCATCAGTTAAACTGCATCCATTCGAGCATTAGAGCAAGCAAATACTACCAGGGGCCCAGAAACCATCAAAAAACAAATTATCCCTAGCAAAAACCATGGTTTTTGTATGTGGAAACCTTTGTTCTTCATGGGTTTGAGGGCCGCTGGTATATTCTTTGACTCAGGATGCTAGTTGATGCGATTCGGAGAGTTGGGCACCAGGGCCATCCAAGCGAACTTAATCAGGCAAATGCCCATCATGACCTGCTCCATCATGACCCCAGCAGATCACATGTCCATCGGGGTTTGCGAACCCTTGTTTGGTTCAATTCGGGTCGTGCGCAGGAGAAACGCATCGACCAAGGGCCCTGGCGGTGACCCGCCAGGGTGCCATGGCTGTTCTTTCAGACACCTAGACCATTGGGTACCCCTTGACCATCCATTCTAGTCTAATGAGATCCCATGCTTGTTTGCTTTGAGGTTCGAAATCTCTAAGATGATGGGCTTGCTCCTGGTGATCAATCACGTGTTGGTACCTGGGCTGCTGCATGGGTTTGTAGACATTATTTTGGGGTATTATTCTTTATGAAATTGATAGAATTTCCTTCTGTGCCGGGCTCAGACTACAAGGCCTGGAAAGCAATCAATAATGTTTTCTCAAAAAAAAAGGTACGATCAACAAAGAATCTATAGAATCTATGACATTACTCTGTATGAAGACAAAACACATGAGCGGCAGAGCTTGCCCCGCAACTTGGGCAGGTCGTGCCAATGTGCAAAATGACCGAATAGCCCTAAAGCTTTTGTGCTTATAAGAAGTGGAAGCAAAAATGGAAGGAAGGGGAATCATAGCGGATGAGTGTACTATATGTAGATGATGAGCGGAGATGTGATGTGAAGCAAGATAGTGAACAGATATTGTCATGAGCGAGTGCAAGAGTGAAAGAAAGGGGGTGAAAGTGCGTGAATGAAAGGCAGTGAAAGAAAGTGAATGAAATATAGGGACCCGGAGTGAAAGGGACTGAAAGGGAGTGAAAGGGAGTGAAATCCAGTGAACGTGAGTAAAGCTATTCAAAGCGAGAGACAGCAAGTGAAAGTGAGAGGTGTAAATTGAGGAGGTGGAAGGCTGACGGGACGCACAGTAGAAGTAGGAACCCTGGGCGACTGGCTCTGGATGAGGGAGGCTGTTCCGCGAATGTGGGCTAGTGGGGCCAGCAATCATTTCACAAAAAGTCAAGGATGGCGCTGCTGCTGACGACCAGCGAAAGCATCGAACAGCGAGATCAGGATCACAACGATCAAAGCCAAGAGTTGCGGTCACATTGGGCTTCAACATGTACCAACCTAAGGACCAAGGATTAAGTATGAGTATGCTACCCATAAACTATCACAATCATAAACTAATGGTTTGTCATCCACATGTCCCCAATTGATCCAAAAAGCACAAATTAAAGTTCCAAGGCCTGCGCTTGGTATGGCTTGCGTTTCGTGGGTGTGGAGCTCGGGTGGACCACATGGTGGACGGGCAATTTCCTGATCTACGACCCTGCTCGACCTCGGGACCAACAGGGGCCACTTGGCCCTTGGCGGGGCGAAGAAAGGAGTGGAACTCTTCAGAGTCTTTCGGCCCTTTGGCGCCCTTTCGACCCTTGAGACCCGCAGTTTTTGATGTTGCCAGTCCTATGATGCAGAAGGTTTTCAAATGCATGCTCGACCCTCGTAGCCGCCCAACATGCAATTCAAGATCCACAACAACGGGTTCGTAAGGGATCAACCAGACTTCGAGGCGCCTCAGCAGCTCAGCACCTTGCAGCCTGGTCCAAACAAAGCACCCGACTGAGTAGCTGGCCCAGTGGCCACAGTGGTGAGGAGTCAACTTAAGCAGTCGTCCCCCTGATTCCCTACCAGGCTAAATCAATGGTCATGGTGGATTTCAAACATTTTAAACTCCAAGCTCCTTCCACCACGTGAAATGACTTATCTATGTTTATATTAATATACATCGTGTTTGACTCTCCGACATTGGAGGCCCAAGGTGGCTGATACGCATGACCACCCAGCTAGTTCGAACCACCTAGACAGTCCTGACTGAGGTGGGTCTACAGCTATCTCACCTGCTTGCACTGGAGCTTGTGCCAGTTCACACCTGCATCCATGGAAGTGCAGCCATTTGCCATAGATGTCGAGGTTTTATCAAACAGTGTTTGGCTGTATATAATTCTGATTTCACCTGCTGCAAGCCCAGTCAGCTTTTCCAAGAGTCTCATTTTAGGAATTCTTGGGGGCATGGAGTTTCCGCGGCACCGGCCTGTTCCATCTCAGGTCTATGTGGGTTTTGTTTGTTTAGACCGGAAGCCGAAGAAGCCGGACAACCGCTAGGCCAAGCGAAGAAGCCTTCCTTTGAAGAGGTAGACCAGTTTCTAGCAGTGGTGTTGATGAAAGGTCTTCAGCCTTGGAACCCTGGAAATCCATGAACAAAACCTCCCAGTTTGCGGAATTTCTTGGCCCGAAACTGCTCCCTGGAGCTTTGTACTGCAAACCCACTCAGCAGATCCAAGGCCTACGAATCCCCTGGAGCGCGGCTTCGCGGCCCTCACGGTGCTGTTCGCCTTGATCGCGCCTCGAAAGCCGGTGGAACAGTTTGGGCGTCAGTCAGTCAGAGTGTGAACGGTGTTCCTGGAAGGTCTCATCATCCCTTCTTAGGTCAGAGTGGAGGAGCTATTTGATATTATTTGAGTTGTTATTTGTTATTGTCCCGTCAGTATTGGAGTTTACGTCCTTGACTTTGATATCACTACCTCCGATTCTGTTGGGGGGCTGGGCTGGGCATATTTGGGCATGGTCTTGTCATTGTGGAAAAAGGAGGGGTCAGCTGGTAACATGCCTTTTCAACAGTGGATAGCTCAAGTATGCATCTAATGTGTACACGCAGAGGCAGTTCTTGACTCTTGACTTCCACACGGGAACCATGGAAGAGCTCGTCTCCTGAGAGCCCAGCAGAGGGCGATCCAATCATCTCCACTGAGCCAGTCATCCTCTCAGGTGTTCTCTTACATTGATACTTGGCCGCACTTCAGTTTCCACTGTCTGACATACATTGACATTGGCTGCATTTTTACTCAGAAAGAAGCCAGACAGGCCAGTTTTGAGAGGTTTCTTCATATCCAGTTGCCTCATTGCTGCTGGAGAAGGCTCGAAAGAGACCCCCTTGCTCTTTGAGCTGCTGAACTCTCGGGACCCAATGTGAGGCGCCCCCTTCCACGGTCATTGGGATATAAAAGATATGCACTGATTGTTGATGCATCAGAGGTCACCTACCAGCAGCAACCAAAGGACTGTTACAGGATGGGACACGCGTGGTCAGGAGGGTCTATAAGCCACCCATTGGGCGGTGCCGGTAGGGTGTGGTAGGGTACGGTCGTGTAGGGTAGGGTAGGTAGGTGGGTAGGCTGTGTTGTGTTGTGTTGTGTTGTGGTATGTCATGTTATGTCAATATGTATGAAGTAATGCAATGCAATTGTAATGAATGTAATGTCTAAATATGTAATTTAACGCAGTACAATGTAATGATGTAACGTTCAGAAGTCATTGCAGTGTATGTAAATATGTAATGTATGTGCGTATGTAGTGTTATGTTGTGTATATATGTGTTATTGTATAATATTATGGTATGTGTTGTATCTATGTATTTGTTTATGCAAGCAATTAGGAAAATAATGCACGCATATATGCATGTATAATGTTGGTGTGTCAGTTGATATATATATATATACATCTATAAATATGTTTATATATCTGCGTGTGTGAGTAGGTGCCCCAAGTAGATGACGGAAACCCGGCTCAACGATTTGAAAGCTGGCTATCCGTTTCCTCAAGTCGCTGACTGCATGGCTGGTTGTTGATCTGTAATTTGCATCCATGATTTCATGAGTCAATTAGGATGTGAACAGATTTAGCACCCACTGTTACTGGGATCTCACCATAAGGTGGGCAGCATCACTGGCTCCTTGACACAGCTTCGGATGATGCTCCTTGGATGTTTGACCAGCAAGAATCGACTAGGCCTGGATGCAGTAGCAACAACAAGTCGCCAGATGTTGGCGAGAGATCCCCAAGTACCAGGAATTCACAGAGTTTTTCATTTAATTAACAGATCGGTTCAGGTGGTCAGGGCATGGATAAGTTGTGTCTTGCCTGCAGGCGGACAAGATGCAGCACCACCGAGGATCATCGGTGATGATCCTTGTGCATGGGTAACTTCCGACAGTCTCCGATGTCAGCTGAATTTCTCCATCTTCACCACTTTCGCTTCAAATCTGGAGCCCAAAGTTTCGCCCCCAACTGGCCCCAGCTTTTCACACCGGTTTAGCCCCGCGAAATCTCAGGTCAGAGACCATCACCCGAGAGACCTTGAAGCTCCGGCGCTTCCTGCGGCGGAACGCGGTGCCCATCGGTCTGTCGGGGAACCTGACCCGATGACCTGAGAGCGGGTGTGGCTGCGTGCGGCTGAGTTACACATATATAGTTGGCAGTTAGCCATCTAAAAAATGGTGTACATATAGACACGGACCAATGGATTGGTTTTAGTGAGTTGCGTTTTGGGCCCGGAATTTGCACATCACTGGTTTCTAGATGGTTTCCTGAGGCCAAAAAGCGGGCCAAGGACCTTGCCATTTTCCAGGGTGTGGAAAATCCTAAGATCCAGGTCTAGGGGTAACAAGTTCCACCTTCTTGGTGACCAAAGACCTGAGTTGTAGAGCACTAGCTCACCAAACTTCAGTGGTATACATCGAGCCAGGTGGGGCCTGCTGATGGGATCCATTCTATTTGTTTTGCGATCCATTTTCATGTCGGACTCTGGGAGCCCAGACGCCCCAACTAGTCCTTTGCTGGACTTTTGTTTGGGATGGGTGAAGGAGCTGTTATTGGGCAACTAGGCAGCTGGGCTGTGTTGAGTTGTCGATTTTGCAACTAGGCCGAATCGGAGGTAGAGTTTGTGAAACATACAACATTGCTTTCTTCATGGCATACCATCCCTCCGAAAAGGAGTCAGAGTCAGAGCCATCTATGTTCTTGGAAGTCGTTGTTGCACCAAGTCCTGGATTCGCATGAGGCCCTTCCACATCTAAAGCATTGCAAGGCCCACAGCAAGTTGCGCACACTGGGGGAAGCATGCCCAACAGTTACATCATGTTACATCTTTTCTCGGCGAGAGGCATTTCGCCTGCCGGGGCCATCCCCGTGACCGGCGCCCTCTTGGCTCTCT
Source organism: Durusdinium trenchii (assembly GCA_963970005.1). Lineage (NCBI taxonomy): Eukaryota > Dinophyceae > Suessiales > Symbiodiniaceae > Durusdinium > Durusdinium trenchii. The sequence goes on from CAXAMN010014224.1 coordinate 714,826, forward strand.
CGGCCAAGATCTCGGTCAGGTCGCTGCGCATCCGACGCTTCGTGGAATTCGAGCTGAAGCGCCGCCAGCAGCCACTTGGAGCACCATGCGTTGGAGCACCGTAGGTGGTGCAGGATGTTGTGAAGGATGGCTGCTTGGAAGGGGTGTTGGATGTTCATGGATGTTTGTAAAAAGTTTAAAAAGCTGGGGAGAACAAAGCTGAGTGGCAATGCTCATGCCACTTGTTTGGTCGGGCCAAAGGCAGTGAAGCCAAGCAAAGGGTACTGTTTTGCTGGAACAGCTCAACAGCCACGTAAAGAAACGCAGGAAGGACTTACGAGTTGACGTGTTGCACGTGGTATATCATGGTATACATAGCATTGTATAACCGTCATATTGCTTTGGGTTCTCTCATTTTCAACCGCCGAAGACTGTAATGGAGCAACCTGCGACCTCAGTGAGATGTGGACATTCGCCATGCGACCTCAGCGGATGCCGCGCACTGTCGCAAGCACCAAAGGCCGGTGAACCACCAGAGCGTGGGGTGCCTCGCAGTTCCTCAGATGGAGTCACTTCGGGCGCGAACCGAGTCTCACTTCGGGTGGCTGTGAGTGTGGGTGGGGAGGGCAGGGCGTGAGTGATGTGCTTTGACGACACGGACCGACACCGTGTCGTGCCAGGGTGAGCCTCGCGGCCCCTCCGACTCGCTTGAAAGTGGACATGTGCCCTTGAAAATCCCTTCGATGATCTTGGATGATGATTTTCCTCTACGAAGAGGGTGGTTTCGACTCCCATGCCAGTGAGTTGGAGTAGAACTTAATTCATTAATGAATTAGTTATAATTAGAGCTAATCAACAATGAATTAGGAATCAAAAGTAATTGAATTAGAAGACATTCACAAATTAATACATAAAAGAAATATGATTGGTTCAATATTTTTAAAATTACTAAACGATGAATTGCATAGACATTATTGTAGAAGATGTTTTTTTTAAGCGCATAACCGAGCAATCAGGTAGACACTATTCCAGGGGTAGATATTATTAAAACCATAAAATTCGTAGACAAGGAGGTGTCTTAATTATAATATAAAACACCTCAACAAAGACATTATTGCAGGGGGTGAGATTGATCTAGAACTTATTTTTGTATTTTTTTGCATTTTTTTTCGGATGGTTTTGATTGTTGTTTTACTTGTTTTTCGGATTTTTTTGTAGACATAAACCCGGGGGGGGGTTTAATAATCCAACAAAAAACGTGTAGACATAAATCCGGGGGGGGTTACTAATTAAGATTGAACATTAGCTGATTTTTAGGTTGGTTTCTTCTGGTCGTGCGACATTGAATCTGTAGAGGCCAAGCGTTGAGCCCTAACATGGCATCATCTCCATGACCCACGCTCGGCATGGGTCGTGGAACACCCGTCCCTTGTGTTCAGCTCAAGCCCCCGGCCACTTGAGCATCGGATCTTCTTTTGCATTTCGTCCATCAAAAAAGTCCAGAGAGAGTCATGAAACCCCATGAAATACAAACCAGGGGCCCCAGACACTACCAAAAAACCTGATGTTACCTATTTTGTATGTGAAAACCTTTGCTTTTTCATGGGTTTGACGACCACTGTCGTATGAAATGTTCGTTTCTCGGTCGTGTCGAAGGAGACTTGCGTGACGCCAACGCTTCTCACACACGAACGAGACATGCGCAGCGGAGTTGAGGTCTTGTCCGAGCAGCTGCAGGTGGAATTAAGCAGCCCGGCCTGAACACGAGCAGATGTTCAAGAGCAGCGACACCTGGGCAGGTGCTAGTGAAGACAAGAAATTGCTCCCGGTAGAGCATGGAACCTGCAGAGGCATGCTTTGAGCATGCATGGAAGAGCACATGTGCCGGTCATTCTTCGCTTTTTGTGTCCGTAATCACGTGACACAAGCTCACGGTGATTTTTTGAGATGATGATATAGACCCCCAAAAATACTTTAAATAGATAGAAACGTAGATCCCAGCTAAAATGTATTGGAAACTGTTCCTATCTATTTGGGGGCCACTATGTTTGATATATAAACATATTACAGTAAACAAACAATGATAATATCTTGAGTGTGGTGTGTCCCATTACAGTACCCGTAACAGTAGGCAAACAAACGCCTTTACAGAAATTGCCTTTACTCATCATTATCATAGTCATCGTCGTCGTCGTCATCGTCGTCGTCGTCATCATCATCATATTCATATTCATATTTACATTCATCATTCATCATGCATTATGCATCCATCATCATCATCATCATCATCATCATCATCATCCACCGCTACTGGTAATAGGATATACCCAAAGAAGCTCTTCCCTTTCCAAGCCACAGTTTTTCAGATTCCATGCGTAGATCATCCGTGTTGTATCCTTGCCTTTGGTACCGTGAAGTTTTGGGTTCAAAGGGGTTGCTGTTGTATCCCACCCACCCTTCCAAGATGTTGGATTCGGGCCCAGGCTTTGCCTTGGTCCAGCCAACGCACCGCGGCGGCATTGTTCAATAGAAATCGCTGGGTCCAGGGGTGGAAGTCGAAGAAGAGATGCCCAGAGAACGCTGCAATGGCACCCCCAATCAAGAAATCTCCCCCAGAAGAGGGGGTTGTTGATTTTGACGTTCACGAATGGTTCACTCCGTTGGCCGAACTTCATAAGATAGGTCCACTGCGAGTGAAGCTGCCGTGCAATGCGTTTGGCTGTTTTCTTGCGAAGGCAGTTGTACTCGTATCAGAGCCGCAGCCGCCACTGTGTTACCAAGCCTGTCACTGGCCTCATTTTGTTTCACTTGGCCCAGGCTAAACACCCACGCCCTCTTTGAAGGGCTGATGAAAAGCACTGGAGGGCTTTTGCTGCTGGAGAAAGCCAGCCAGGCCCTGAAAGCAGGATATCGGGATACTAACTTCCCCTGCACCAGTATGCTGGCCACAGGAAGATCAGGAAAATCTCAATATACTTAGTTCTCAGTCAGCGAAACCCAAAATAGATCGAAATAGAAACATCCAGAGCAGCATGAAACCAACAGCATGGTATCAAGCAAAGCGCAACCTTTTTTGGTGCCACGGTAGGCCGGTATGCCTCCAAACAGCAGTCGTGGACTCCACCAATCGCGGGGGTTTTGGCTTGTAGAAGTCTTCCTGCAACAAACATGGAAGTGGACAAGATTCTGTTGGTAGAGTTTTTCCCTTCAATGGGCTGTTTTCAACTTTCATGGGGTTTGTTTGCTGGGAGGATCTGGGAGGATATGTTTACTACAGTATTTGATTGACCCTTTCTACTGCCAAGGTGAATCCGAGGTGTATGACATGAGGTTGCACGGAGTGGCTTACAATGGCCACAGATAGTTTTCAACCCATTTTTGATTCACTTGATTGCATGGCAACCTGCAGTTATAGAGTAATGAAAGCCACACTCAAACTGAGGACATGTGTTTGTTCAATCCTTTGTTCAACATGTGTTTGAACAACCCCCTTGCTGTTCAATCCTCAGTCATGTTGATTGCAGCTCGTTCAATCCCGCAGTCCTTCGAGAAGAAGACCCTGGCAATGGATGATTGGGACTCCTGGCTGCCGGAAGCAGGTGAAGATGTTCTGGTTAGATTGCAGCTGAATATTCAGGAATGGCTGGGCAATTGGCGGGGCTGCTTTTTTTTTGAGACCAACTGACTTGTTCACGTGTGTTACGCACTTCTATTACCTAACCTGTTGTGTAGAGGTACCTTTCGATTTGTTGGTTAGGCGCTCACTGTTGCAGACCGCAGGCACATGGCGCTAAAAAAAAGCAGCGAAGAAGCTGGTATGTACTGTCGACCGCTTGGTTGTTTTGTCCAGGCTGAAAGCCATACAGGGCCAAAGGGTAGTGTTTTGCTCACAAGGATAGAGAATCAACGGTAGACACCCCAACCTCGAACATAGTCGCATAGTCGAACACCTTCAGACCATTCACCGGAAACATGAGACGGTTGAATGTACAGCATGTTTCATTGCACTGGGTTGCTCCCAGCTGTGGCAGTTGAATGACAAAGGCATCACCAGAACCATTCTATAGATCTGTTGGCTCACAAAACCTGTCATTGGATGTGTCTACAGGAAAATCTGCGCAAGAACTCTGGGACGGTACCTTGTGGATTGGTTCTGCTCGAGTTGGCTCTTCGGACAAACCGATGCTGAGATTCTCGTCAAAGCTGAGGAGTTCTTGCCATACACACATGCAACCTCCATGCGCTACTTGCTGGCTGGAGAGCCCTTCTCTTGCACTATGTTCGGGCCGTTTGAACATGTTTGAACTGGGTTTTCCCATGAAGAGCATGAATTGCCAGAAGGTTCTGTTTGAAGCCAGTCACAAGGGAGACCAGGTTCTTGAAAGATCCCCAAATAGTGGATCTCCCCGCAAGTCCTCTGAAGGCCAAAAGGCAAATATGCTTTTTCCATCTTTTTCCCTTGTTTTTTGGTAAAAGGAAGTTAATCCCGCGTATTTACACGATGTTTTGCAAGCCAAGCGGCCCTTCATCCCAAAAGACAAGATGGTACAATCCATTTTGAAAGGCGAGTGATTCGGAGCGCTACTTGCACGTCGACGAATGACTCGTGGACTCGGCATCGCCACCAAGGTTGCGATATGTTCGCACCATACAGAGCAGCATGGATAATGAAGAAGTGACGGAGGAGGCCTAGATGCAATGAGACATGCGAATGTCACATTTTTCTTGAGAGATGACTTTTTAGTCTTTGCTCGTCTTGCATTTGGGATATTTGGGGCTTCTGGGTTGGCTCATTAGATCGACATGCTCGTGAATTGTTTGTAACGGGTGCGATGTTTGTTGGTCATGGGGTTTCAAGGACTGGTGGGGTTGAGTCATAATCAATTAGTTGAACAAGGCGCAATAGAGGAGAGAGTGCGATGGAGAGAGCAAGAAAGATAAGGAAACGTAACCTAGAAAAGCTCTATTTATATATAATACAAAGCTATTTGGACACCACACTGTGTCCCAGATGAGGAATCCAGCAAGTGCTAGGCATACCATGATCGCCAACAGGACTCATAGTTCGGTTCTTTGCGGATAGAGTCTGAACAGGTGCAATTTCACCGAGCAAAAAAGGTTCTCAACAGACACTGGGGGAATGGACGGCCACGGTTTCGTCCAATTTGTTTGCATGTCCGCATGCCTGGATCTCGCCAAGCATGCCTTGAGGAACTCGTCATTGAGCCAGGCCGGGGCAAGACCAGTTCCAGCTGCCCTTTGGAGACTTTTAACAGTTGAAGATCATGAGTTGGTGGTCCGCACTTGTGATGAACCCGTGTTGGTTTTGCCCCAATACCAACCAGATGTTCACACAGGGGCTATCCTGGATGCCCCTCTTTCACCCGACTTCTGAGCGGGACGGGTGATGTAGCTACGATCAGACTTCTCAGGGAGGCTTCGAAGCTCATTGCTTCTCCCAGGGGCCGAAGCTCGGTGTCAGTGGGCCAACCAGCCTCGCAGCCTCGCACTGGTGGGCTTTCGACACCGTCTTTGATAGAAGGCTTTCGTGATCTTTCGTGTTTCAATCCAATAGTGCATAGAAATGGTGTTGATTGTTCAATGGCTTCGACCCTCAAAAATACATGCATGTAAACTTTAACAAATGCACTTGTTGTTTCTCCGGCCATCCCATTAACCATCCCACTTTCTCAAGTTTTATTTCAGAGAGCATACTTTATACTTTGTTTGAATCCACCCACTCAATCAGAACCTACGCAACTCGTAGGGGGTCTAGCGAACCATCCACTCCAGCTCAGGCAAGGCAATTGAACCTGCGCTGCAATCCCACCTAGTTTCCAGCAAGCAAAGCCCCTCAATCAGCACTGCTGGGCGCCTTCAGTTTTCAATTGTGTTTCCGACATGCTTCTATCAACCTCAACCTGGGATGATCATCCCAAATGACTCCTAGGTCCTATGTTCAACCTGGGTGATGAACCAGTAGTGATTCCCATGACACTTATTTTGCCGGTGGCCCCGCACCAAGAGCTTCATCCGCTCAATTGCTCACCGCTTCGCAGGTGGAAGCCGCTGGATCTCCGAAGCCGTGATGTGGATCCAAGACTGGGCCCCCCCGACTGCGGCGAGTGGCGGAGTGTTTTCTGGAGGCCCAGTGGCGAGGTCACAGACGAAGAAGGTCCTCAAGCGAAGATTGGGCGGTTTCGAAGGATATGGACATGCATCTATGGAAATGCATCTATTCATATCTATTCTAACAATTGCTTAGCCCAGGCTTGCCCAAAGGTTCGAAGCTGCGTTCTTGACCCACTACCCGCGCTGCGCATGCTATTGATTCATGCTTTGCATAGCCCTACACTGATACGATGGGATACACTGATACGCTGATGAACACCCCACCTTAAGAGAAGGAGGCTCGCACAGCCACATCGCGAGACGCGTTATATGGGCGCATGTTGGTGAATGAACGGGTGCGCAACATTGCGTGTTTTGCGAAGTGTGCGCTTGTTTTTGCAGAAAAGGCTTGTTGTGAGTTGCGCAACCTACCCACCCACCCACCCACCCACCCACCCAAAAAAAGACATGTTTCCATTGATTGATACTGAGACTGTGGTATCTATCTTTGGTTGGTTGATTTCGCGCACTTACAACATACCTAAAACCAACGGTTTTTGCGACATGTTTGATGGCAATGCTCCTGAAGTACCCTAACTCGAAACACACAAAACATAGCAGCAAAACACAATGATTTCCGCATTAGTCCAAAGCTGAAATCAAAGTATAGTGTGTTGTTGCTCTTTTAGGTTCACATGACATCAAATGACCCTTTTGCTTTGACAATGTTCAAGCTTTTATGTCAGTTTGTATGTATAGCTAGCTAGTGGTGCTGGTTGTTGGATTTTGTGACAGCAAGACAAACAAAACACACTTCCACCCAGCTTCCACCCAGGAATATGTGGGCGAATTGTCTGCGACGATCGAGTCCCACTTGCTTCTCATCCACCCCAAGTGCATTTTGCAGCTGATCTGAACAGATCTCGTTCACTCGATTCGCCAGGTACGTCGCCAGGTACCGCCCCATCCACGCCCACGGCCGTATCCTAACAACCGGTTCGTTTGGCCCGGTCCAGGTCTTGGGATCGTTTCATGACCTCTCTTGGCACACCGACCTGTTCAGTTCATCCCACGCTGTATGCATAATATAGAAAGAAGGGGTCCTTTTTATGGAAAAGCATCCAGAAGCCTTTGTGCCGGTGGCATTGCACAGCAATTGCAGGTAATTAGACTTGCCGGCACTAAAACATGGTCCAGTCACTTTCCTCACAGTCCTTTGTTTTGGTTGCTGCCCAGAAGCTGTGCGTCATTGTACTAGAGATTTAGACCCAAATAGCCTCAGACAAGAAACATGTGATCAGTTGAAGTCGAACTGTCATTTGCTGCAGATGTGCAATTCATTGAGAATCTGTTCACTTTGCAGAGCTGGAGTAGCCATCACTGGCAGAACCTTTGGGTTTCAATTCTAGTTGACCGACCTCATTCTAGTTCATTATGTATGCTAAATGTACATGTTCATGTTTCCAGCTGGCGCAGCCGTGCCACCACACCTAACGCTTCAGGTCGCAAGTTGATTTGCCACTTGGCGCAGTCGGACTGGGCAAAAAATCAGAATCAGCGCTACCATCTTCAGGGTACATAGCTGATAGACAGTCTGGTACATAGCTGAGACGCCCCTCAACAACATCATTAAAGAAGCTGTATGTCACAGGATGGTATGGAAACGTTGCCTCAACCACCACAGCTTTAGTTCGCAGTCTCAGGATTTAGAACAGTGATCAATGGTGTTGTTTCGGAAGTGCAAGTGTGAAACTGCAACACCTTGCGAGAATGGTGGAACACGCACGGCATTACATAAGGTTATATAAGATCATATAAGAGTAGTATGTACTATTGGTTAATTCTATATTTATATAGTGTTATATATGCATATGTTGGTGCAAGTTAAGTATACGTCCTTTTACTTCAAGTTAAGTATACGTCCTAGTCCTACTACTTGAGATTTTACAGTGAGGCTTGAAGCACCTTGAAGTCTTGTTATAAGCATTTCAGCTTTTGATCCACCTGGACCTTCAGTCCTGGGGACAGATTCCATCTCGACTAGCCGACGCCTTCATGGCACTCGAGGTACCCTGCGTCTCACAAGCTGCTGAAGAACTATGCCAACGATTTCGTGATGTGGCTCCAGAGCTTGCAGCCTGATGAGATGACCGACGTTTTAGAACCCATCATCGTGCCACTCAGCAGGATTTTGTGGGGTCAATTTGCGCCGGTCCATCAGCGCTTCAAGGAAGTGCGGAGAGGTGATTGTGCCGAACTAACGTGCGGTGTGGCCGACCGTGCTGGTGACGTCGGCATACGTTAGGTTTTTGAGATTAATTTGGATTCACTTGGCCTTGCGAGTTGCATCAGCTGTTGAATGTTTTGATGACAACAGTGACAAGATTGAAGTTATTCTGGTGGACTTGCAGAGCAAAACGCTTCCCTGGCAGCACTGTGATCTAGTACCACGTTATAGAGATGTTTGGAGGATTCCACCAGTCCAGAGGGTCCGGACGTAGAGTCAGATGGCCAGGTGCAACTGGCCCCGAAATCATCGGACTGTTCTGAGTTTCAGCGGTCGCTGTTCCTCCGCTCAGATGCTTAGGACGATGCTTGTGAGGAATCAAGCCACTGGGAAGAAGAATTTCGCGCCTCAGCAGCTGCAAGCCGCTTGGACAAACAGTCTCGGCATGAGAACGGAGCTGCCGAGAGCCAAAGAACACGACATTCTGATAAAACCGACCTCCGGGGCTGCCTGTGCCACCTGCTGCAGGCTCCTTCCTCCTTTCCTCGTGCCACCGTTTGAAGCCGCTGACCGCTGAGCGGCCTAGGCGCCCCTGGCCGGGCCCTGGGGCGAACACAAAGGCTCCAAAGGGGATGCAGAAAATGAAAGAAAAGGCTGTCATGGAATGATATAGAAATGCTGGATTGGAATGTTGGATTGGACCGACCGGTCAAATTATGTCAAAAATTCCCTGACTTATTTGGGCTGAATTGGATGGATCCGGATTGTCAACGATTGCTGGCAACTGTTGGAGTCATGTGCATTGTGTAAATCATACGGTGTTTGTCCCCCATTATTCCCATACCTTGTCATGCCTTTGCTCGCACTTGTGTGAACGGCGCATTTCTTTTTGTTTCATAGGGAAACATGCTCACCCTCGGTGAACGACGTAACCGGTGTGTGGTAGTCGGAGACCGGACCTTTAATGATTGAAGGTCCCTTCCGCTCAACTCTGCCCATTCTTGGAGCCTATTGAATTTGGACCTTAGATGATTCTGGCCACCCGGAACTAGCAGGGTGGACTAGATTCGGCGACCTGACAGTGCTATGCTATTTGAAGTGATTTGTTTTGTGCTAGCATGTTCAAACTTGGCATTGTGTACCCCTCTCAGCACCAAGATTGACTCTGAATATCACTTGCATGTGGCGCATGTGGTGTGTCATGTGCGAGTATGGGTCCTTGAAGCTCGACCCGCGCCCGAGCATGCGCTGGCCTGGATGGCATTTCAAGAAGCGATGAAGACCCTGTCTCACCCAGCTCGATGCAGATCTCAACACATGAGCCACCGCGAATGTTGGCTGCCCCAACTTGCTACTGTGGTGGGTCTCTACTTTTTGGGTCGACTTGTCAGTACATTTCGTTCGTCCAACTCACAATGCTGTGGCTCCCCAACGTGGCTCTTCTGCTCCACCTTCCTTGGTGGATGCGGGGAGCTAAGCGACCCTCCTTGGATCGGCCAAGCTCCAACTGAACCCAAGCAACGATCCCTGCAAAGAGCTATACCTAGCTTCATGGCCTCCAGGTGTGGTACGGGAAGTGGGCGTTAGCGGCCAAGAGATGAGATTCCAAAGAGGACTTGCTTTCATCCCCACTTGTGAAGCCCGGCGCTGCGAAGCACGCCGCCGTTTTGCGCAGTTTTGGACTTGTGTGTTCCAGTTTCAACGAGCAGAGGAGAAGATCAAGAGAATCATCCGAAGCTTCTAGGTAGGCATTTTCAACACCACAGACCGGGGTGAACTGTTTTTTTCTCACCTGTCAGTTGAGGGTTCCTTCTCCTTTTTCTCCTCGCCTCACAACAGCAAAGTGGGGGGTGACATCAACAGCAAGCTCCAGATCACAGTGGGCACTCCCGGGCCCCAACAGCAAGCGCCAGATCGCAGTGGGCACCACCGCCACCACCACCACCAACAACAACAGCAGAAGCAGCAGCAACAACAACAACAACAACCGCAGCACGCAACACGCAACACCCAACCCACAACCCACAACCCACAACCCACACATGACACACCACACACGACACAACACACAACACAACCCCAACCACAACTACAACACCACAGCACCACCACCGCCGCCGCCAGCACCAGCACCAGCACCAGCACAACACACCGCACACAACACACAACACAAACACAAACACAAAAACAATAATTACAAAACACAGCAATATAATTACATGTGTGTGTGGCATATTTTGCGTGGCAGGTAGTCACAGGGCCACACTTTGGATAGAATGCCAGCTGTAGACCGTGGCGACACCCCAACACAAACACCGCAACACGAAAATAACAACCTCAAGCCCGAGGACCTACAAGCAACATCGAGAACCACAAAACCCCCATGGCAGCATGCTCCCCACCGCATGAAAACACATGATTGTCACTGGGAATCACTCGAAGTAAAGGTATTTTTGAGGAGTGATGGGAACGTAGGACCATCTAGGACCTACAGCCTTAAAGCACACATACTAGAATCCGTGAAGGCCAACTGGAACACAGTGGAGCTCAAGTAGAACGGAGTTCAAGTCACAAGGGTGGCTCGCCCAGAATGCCAAAATAAAGCAAGGACAAGCGGAAGATGCGGCTGACATGCTGAGAGGCTTCTCTCAGCCTTCAATCAGTTGGGGGTGGTGGGTGAGGTTGCGTCGTGTTGTGTTTGTTTGTGCAAGGCGTTCCATGGATTTCATGGATCCCCTCCTTTATATATCCAACTGGCCACCTTAAATCCATAACCTCAAAAAAGGGCGCTAAGGTCAGATTTTGACCATCGGACCATATGTGATAGAGCGGGAAGCGGGCCCCATTTCTCTACTCTACATGCATCATCATCATCATCATCATCATCATCATCATGATGTATCTATACAATCCCCTTTTTGGTCAACGCTGGTCACATGAACATTTTTGCAAACTCTTGCCTCTAAGACACTATGATATGAAGAGGTTCAACCCGTACTGCCTGCAATCTCTGACTCACCGGGGTTCATTTTGTGGGGTTCCTTTTTCTGTTTTTAGACCTGCGTGTCTTGCACAAACCATACACGTCTCTTCGTGACTCACTGGCGTGGGTGGTGAACCAGGAAACCAAGGTCCATTTTCATCCATGATGATTCCAGGGAGTGCAACCGATATATATATATATATGTAATATAACATTGTTTGCATTTGGTAATCGAATAAATCACTCACTTTGCAGCTGACCAAGGCGCCGGCGACGCAAGTCGTACCGTTCTCCACGCGTCCTCCAGGAGGGGACCCGTGCCGTTCTCCGAGAGTTCGCCTGCAGCCTGTAGATCTTTGCTGTGTTTTGATCAGAATCGTTCACCAAAACCGCAGCCCGGACATTTAAAGGGATTTCAGAATGTATTCTTTGTTCTCCATCTCATCCCTTGGCCAAGATCTAGTCGCCGTTTGAGATGCAAGGCCAAGATGGGCTTTCCGCGGGCCGACAGTTTCCTTTCCATGGGTTGTTTTCCATTCTCGGCGCCTCCAAGCCTTCAGAGTGCATATATAGTCTATAATGTGCTTAAACATGCTTAAAGGCTTAAACATTGCAAATAGCAGGTGGCTTGAACTATGAAGGCCCCCAAAACAGTCGCCTTTTTGATGTTTCTGAAACGTCGCATCCTGTCGCCACTGGCTTCTTCGCCAGGCATGTCTTGGACGTGGCGGCTGCGGCAAGGCTGGGCGAGGAATGACTCGTGTTCGGGGTGGTTGATAACTACCCCACAAGGCAAAAAGACTTCTGAGCTTAAAATCATCTCCAACATGGCCAACTTGCAAATAGAAATGAACACACCAGTCGTTCCACATTGATGTGGGAGTTCCATTCTTGGAGTTGCTTCAGTGCCTGGGACATAGTAATCGTGTGCGCTGCACATGGCGCAGCATTTCGGCACGTGGGTTTGGACCGTGAGAAGCAGTGGAGCGCCGGTTGGAGCAATATTGATAAGAATCGATTACATAAACGTTTGAAATCTCACAGTGCCTTTTGATGCTTCTAGTAAAGTGGAACTTTAAGCGGAAAGAGATTCATTCCTAACATAACATATCATAATATAGCAGAGTCCTTTACGCCACACACTCTTCAGCATTGGGATGGTCGATCAGCCTTTGCCCGTCCCAACCCAAACGATGAATTGAATGCACCTCATTGGGGATAACGAAAACAGACAACATTTGTAGATTCCAACTTGGAACCCGATTCTGAAAAAAAGGGTGCACTGGGCCTATCTGATAGGGGTGCACTGTGACATGCTGCGACCAGGCGCTTGCACACCGTCACAGGGTCGCACCACACATGGAAGAAATTGAACCATGCCAACAGTGGCCAACCAACACCTGGTAGATGTCGGCAGCAGATCGTACAGATTCACCAGATGCACTAAGTACTCATTGTTCTTCTTAATCTTCCTTCCAGTAAGGAATAGTACTGTAATCAACTTGCACGGATGCAGCGGAAGCACAATAATCATGATATCACAGTTTGGAATCTGGAATAGTTTTGACTCCTGTTGAAGGTTGAGACACGGAAGTTCAGACATGGAATTTATGTTTTCAGCTTCAGTATTTTGAAACAAAAAGGGCCAACATCAGCAAACTTGAAACACGTTGACAGTCCACAACATCCTCCTACAACCGTGTACAGCAATCTACAAAAAACAACTTCCTACAGAATCAAAACATTTAAAATTGGCTATATATAGAAAAACCTTTGCACGACAAAATTGTTTGGACGTTTGGAAGAATGGTCACTGCTGAGAGTCCTTTTTCTGAGCTTTGATGATTGGGTTGAGATGACTACCTTAAAGGCTGAGGGGGTATGCCCTGAGGCCAGGTTCCCGTTCTGCAACAATCCCAACCCCAACTCTCCCGAACTCACCGAGGCAAAATATGGAAACATATGGTTGGTTGTGGATGCTTGTGGATGCTTGTGGATGGTTGGAGGATTGCAGATCCGATCGCAGATCCGATCCGATCGCACTGGAGGTTTCGATTGCTGGTGAACTTTGAGCTTGACAGCTTCGAGGAGCGGAGCACGGAGAGCACAAAGAGGAGAGAGGAGAGGAGACACACAGAAAACAGCCGAGCATTCATATCATAAAAGCCGGGTGCAGGGGGATGCTGGGGCACCAGGTTGAAGGACTAGTTGGAGCCTTGTATTGCGACCGGGTGGCCTTTGTTTTTTCCCATTGCTGCTCAACTGCTAGGTGAAGATTTCGGATGCGATCGCACCTGTTGGGGACTTGGCTGACTACGACGGTGATGCAGAAAAGTCATGCTGAGCAACATCCATTTGATGCGAGATTACAGTTTGAGGCTTCTTGCTCCGACTCCCCCAGACAGTTCTTAAGAAGTAGGCTCGAACTGCAAAAGAAGGAGCTCCTGCACAATATGACCTACCTGACGTTCCCGACTCCTAGCATCGCCATGATTTGCCCAGGTCATCCGCTCTCAACTGGTATTTGGCTCTCCTGGCATCCAACTTCACTTGCAGTGCCGTCCTCAGGGCAATTTGTGAGGACTAGTAGTGACTAATTTGTGTGATTGTTGGACATGAGGCTTTTGCCTGCAAAAGCCGCAGGGACCCGGAGCTATATACTGTAATTTTTTGTTAGAATCGTTAGAAAAGAGGGACGGCCGAGAAGAGATGTGTTTGAGATGAGAATGAGTTAAGATGAACACCAAGTTTATTGGACATTGGACAGTTAATGACAATTAAATTATGTCCGCTCCGTGTCTTCAATCAAGGAATGTCGGTCATCCTCCCGTTTCGTACCATGAGGGCAGATGAGGCAGTCGTGGGAACGTTCAATGGACAATGCGACATACCTATACAATCATGATATGATCATATATACATATCATACAAGTGTGTATATATATATATAGTTCTGTGTATATATTTTGGGGCTTCTCAAGCTACTTTCCAAGCAGGTTCTCCAGAGGACGTACAGGCGATTCTCCTTCCCGGTGGGAAGACCCTCAACGCCCCGTCCGACTCGCCGGGGCGGAGGTCGACTCCTTTGCTCTTCTCCCTCGACGCAGTCGCTGGACTCGGGCGAAGACACGGGCGATGGGGGCGGCGAGGACGTGGCGATGGAGGGATGAGCATGTTGGACCTATACCTAGGACTTGATTACGTGGGAGCATGTGGGAGCTACTTATAGGAGTAGTCAGGAGGGTCACAATAGGATCATCCAATAGCAGCTATCTATATTAACATATCGGACGCAATGCCGTGTCTTATTCAAACGGGGATTGAATTGTCCTTAAACAGTGACAAGTGGCAGTTTTCGAGTTTGACTGGAGTTCATTTTCTGACTGAACTACTTTAGTGCCCCTGTGGGGCTCTAGCATGATCACACATGATCATGCATGACCAAAACCGCCAACCCGAAAATCCCACGAAATGATGCATGGCATCAATGGCGCGGGACTCAGGATCTTTGCAGCGTGGAGCTGGACATCTTGAATTCCCAAGGTGCGTTCGAGCCGGGGGGCCCTAAGAAGTTGCACTCAAAATGAACTCGCTGAAGTAGTCATGAAAGTCAACGGCCCGAATACCAAACTCACAGAATAGTGAGTATGGCTGGTAAATCATGCGGCTGCATATTGTGCGGGTAACTGCGCTAAACAGCGTGAAATAGCATAAAACCACAGGAAAAACAGCAAACAGCAAAGGCCACAAGATGACCCCTTCCGACTTTGCTGAGCCCAGCATTTGTAAGATTGCCTTGATCATACGGTCTTCAGGTGGGACGGGCCCAACACTGTCAAACATGTTGCACTCTCACGGCCATCCGCTTGCACAAAGAAGATTAAATCAGTTTTTGCATGCCACTAGCAACAAAGGGCATCGCTACTAGGAGCAAGGACGCTACTAGGGGCTCCTGGCCTTACTACTAGGAGAAAGGAAGCTACTAGTAACACAGGGCATCGCTACTAGGAGCAAGGAAGCTACTATAGTAACAAAGGGCATTGCTACTCATGCATTCTTGTGCCTTTGGAGCCTCCAAATGGGTCAGAGAACCACGCTTTCGAGCACAGCACCATTTTGAGATGCACACAAAATCTAGGACCGGTTTTTCAGTATCCAGCATCAACTTGAAAGGGCACAAGTGCAACCTTTGACATTTGACGAAACTCTTGTGTTTTCCCTTTTCGGGGATTCCTGCATTTTCCTGGGCTTCTTGTTTTGAGCCTCGCAAGCCGCCATCAGATGAAAAAGATCCACGTCAACAATTCTTTGGCAAAACAGGCGGATCTCCACTTCCATTTTTTCCGGGACCATCCCCCAATTGACCTACCCCTTACATTCATTGAACGCTTAATGGAGAATAGAAGTAGAAATCGTTGCCCCTATGAACAATCAAGGGGGATGAAGGACCCATATATCTGCGGAGGTTGCGAAGGCTCCGGACGGTGATGACCCGGGTGACCCTCACGGGTGACTCAGGGTGGCCGCAAGTCGTTAATTTTGCACAGATAGATTGAACAAAGCTTCCTGGGGTTGAGGTCAAATCTACCAGAATCTACCATCTATATCAGTGCTTTGTAGCAGATGATTTTGTGAAGGATGCTTGCTAGGCCCAAGAAATGCAGCGTGAGGCGCATTGTTTAAACCCCAAAAATAATGTGAAGCTGAGATGCTGTACTTGTAGAACTGACTGTGCACTAGAGAATCATTCGCTTCTCAGTGCTTACTGGTTGGCTTCTCAGGCCTTGCCTTGAGCCCTTCTCAGGAACTTTGCAGGCAACACGGCCCCGGGGTGAAGAGCCGTGCATAAAACTGATTCAATATAGATACAAGCAACACAGCATGTCATTTGGAACTGATGTCACCCTTGAACGGTTCCTTCCGTTTCCACTCCACCATCCTATCAGCTCGCTCCATCCGAAACGACCGGCCATGGGCCTTTTTGGGACGACGGGGCGCGCCGCCGGGCAACAGGTGGTGAGGACCCAAGATGGGCTCAATGGCTCGGATGCTCAGGCTGAGCGAGTTCAAAAGGGTTTTCAGGCTCGTTTGACGGAGTATGAAGACATATGGTGCATATGGTAAAATCAGTGGTAAAACGCATGGCTATGTGGATTGGACCCATGGGATGGGATCTAACCGGGATGAAACCGTCGTAGGCTCGGGTTGAATCAGACAGCGAAAGCCATTGAAAGCACTTATTGGTCCTAGGTACCCAGGAGATCCTTCTGAGAGGTCGAGCTCCATTGTGGGCTGGAATCCTAGAAACGAGCAAGAAGACAACAGGAAGAAACAACAAGTGTTTGCAGGCCAATTTGAGTTAATAATATTAATTCAGATCCTCAATAGATCCTCATTGTAGACAATAATTTGCAAATGGTTCTGTTTAGGCTGAAAATTCTGCCCGTTTTTTCAGGAACGCCTCAGCTGCAGCCTTGTGGGTTAAAAACGCCGAGACACAATTACATGCAAGCTTACATGCAAGAGGCAGAACCAGAATTTGAATGAAAAAGCTTTTGAGAACACAAACGCTTGCCCAAAGTATCCCAAAGTATTTGAAATTCATGTCACTCACTTAAAACACATGCAAGTGAAGCATCAAGTTATTTCCTGATATATGAATGATATTAATCATTGTCAAAATTCCTGAAACCAGTGATGGGTGGTTCCTTATTGCCACCACCAAAGGGACAAGAACGCCAAGAGGGGACAAGAACGCCTATACGGGGTAAGAGCGCCTAAGCACGGACAAAGGCGCCTTTTAGACAAGAGGTTCTAGGTAATCACATATTATACATGAAGACTTCAGACTTCGTAAGCCATATAGTGTTCAATCGTGTCCTTGTCAAAGTGACGGTCGTGATCCTGGAGCCTATTCCGATGCTTTTCGCGAAAGGTAGCTTCAGCTAGCTGAGTTCTCCTTGCTTTAGCAAAAATGTATTACAACCTGGAGTTGAGATTATGCATTGAGTTTGGTCCTGTAAGAAGGGATTCTGTTCGACAGGGGAGGACCCTCAATCATTCCCCCCCTGCGCCGTCGCTGTTTGAGTCACATCCATCCACCTTTGACGCCGTCATGGACTTCTACCAGAGTTACTTGTGATCGCTTGCTGCCTTTCGTTCACCCCCTCCTCTCTCAAGTTTGATGGACACTGTTCTCTCTCTCTCTATATATATATTACTATATATAGTATGCACATTAAGATCTAACATTTATGACGCGAGTTTCTCCTGGCTTTTTTGAGCAAGGCCAACCCTCCTCACGCCTTCCTGTGCGCCGACCTCAGGTCAACATCAGTCCGCAAATGCTGCACCGCCTTGTCCGACCCTCATCCTTGAAGCATGGCCGTCACCGGGTGTCTTTCCGCATGCCGTCAGGGTCAGCAGACCAGAGCCGAAGAAGCCACAGAGCAGCGAGTTTGGAAGAATGCTCCTGGTCCTGTCACAGGGATCTGAAGGTCCCTGTCAGGCTTGGAAGGACCAGAGTGATTTTTCACAACAACCGATGGGCCCCACCGCGCGTGCATCATGCCAGCCCCTTGAGGTTCCCTCCAGTACCAGATCACGCACTTTGTCACATGAATTAAGCTGTTCCAAAGACACCTATGAGCGAGAGGAGCAAATCCAAGCTGTCAAGCTCGTCCAACGTGATAGCTGTACTGGGGCAGCCTTAAGCCAGCAGTGCACCTCTCACGCACCAGAAAGTCTCCGGCAACCGAACTTTCAGAGTGACACATTTCGGTATATGTGGAAAATGCCTGAAAATGCCAAAGATACCATTTAATATAGTGCAAGACTGTCAACTTATCCAAGAACAATCAACAACACAAGTTGCCAGCTTTGTAACTCCAAGATGTGGCTCCCTGCTGGAAAAATCTGCTGATGGGTTTGCGACATACGGTAGAAGCAAGATATGTTCCATGCTCCATGATGTTACCCAAAGGAGCATCCCGAGGCCAACGGAGGGCGATTGGCCTAGGTCGTCCAACTTGAGCCGCAGATTCGGGCCTTCGGGGCCTTCCCGGGTGACTCACCACGACTGGCTTTGAGCCTCAGTCGTTGATCTCAGGCTTGGCTGTGGCCTGCCTTTTCCAGGCTGGGGTTTACCGTCGCTTGGGGTGGTGGATTGGGCACGCCGGGCTTGTATGAACGGTCGGCAGAACGGCCTCCCAAAATGAAGTGTTCAGGCTCATGCTGACTGTTTTTGTGCACAGAATGGGGTTGCCATGTGTTGGCCAAAGAATAAGAGCTTGTATCAGTTATAACTACGTTCAGTACAGGATTGAACGCTTGGTGTGAAAGCATGGTGAGGTGCTTAGAATCCGCTTGCCACTTGCCTTTGTAGCTGGTTTCATTGGTTGATTCAACATCCAAGGTTGTTTTGCGTTGTTTTGCCTGAACCTGACGCACGCCAACTCCATCAAACCACGGTGAGCTGACACCGGGCTGTGACTCGTGCGCTCCACCAGGGTGGCCGAGTTCAGCGAACGAGGCGAAGTGGACGATGGACCTGACGTCCGACACGAACGGTTTGTGACCCCCCACACCTGTTCGGTTGAATGTAGATGAGTTACCCCTCTAGAATAATGTCTACACACTTGGTTGTTCCAGATTAATAACCCCCTCCCAGATATATATATATATATATTTGTTGCACATGTTTTTGCTAATGGGCTTAAAACCGCGCGTGTAGTGAAACTGATTTTTCATACAGTCCTTTCGGGGGGGCAAGAACACACACGCAAACACACGCATTGGAATATGGAAGATGGGGACACTGGGGGGTTAGGGGGGAGGGGGGGTTGGGTGGGGGGCTAGTGATGTTCATGTTGTGTGCATTTTTATTAGGAAGCCACACACGCACACGCAGGCTGGAATTCTTGTTCTAGTTACAAAGGGGCCCAAAGGGAAATGAGTGGTGATCATCTTCTCGCAGGTGCGTGCAATCTGCGTCCAGATTCCATATCACAGCAAACTTGAAGTGTCTTCGTTGAGCGGTGACTTCAAGAATGCCCACCGCTCCCCTGCTATCAACAGTAGTAAAAAAGTCAGGCATTACATTCCAAAAGGATCCCTGTGACTTCAAGGGGCACACACACAGACAGGTCGGTACACACAGGTGGTCGGGGTTTGTCAGTTCTTTCTTTAGACGTGGTGGTTGCTGACTGCTTGCTTACTCCGAAGTTTTTCCGTTCGGGGGATTGTCAGATGCTTGAGGTCAGGAGAGCTGTTCATCCACACCGGTGCCATTGATGGTATGTGGCGTTTGTGTAAGGGGTCGGTCCCCACTAGCTTGCGTTCACGTGAAGGTGACGGTATAAACCCAAACATCATGAAGTTCACTCGACAGTGGCAATGGCGCTGGCACCAGAATAAAGGCGATCTTCTGACGAAGCTGGGTCAGAAGTTGTCCCACAGACTGTGATGATGATGCTGGAGGATGAATTTGCGCGCCTTTTTTTGGCACGAAACCACAGTCTCGCAGCATTTCGATGTCAAAATCGCAACGATTTTTGAGTCGTTTTCATGTACGACATGCTGCAACAAACCTTTCACATCAATGCAAAACACGGTCACACACCGGACATTCGTCATCATTGACCACGTGAAGATTTGACAAATGTGTCCTCAACCGCACGCGCAGAAACGAGCCCGGCGGGATGTTTTTGTGTGTTAACATGTGTTTATATATTTATGTTTTATTTTTATTTTTAATTTGCTGTACTTTGTTCATTGTGCTTTAATGTTTTAACGTTGTTTTATTTTATTAATAAAATAACTACCTTTGACAATGTTTCATTACTGAAATTTGTCTAGCTCCCTTTGTAAAATCGTAATGGCATATTGCAATAAATCTATTCCACAAAGAAGGTGGCCCAATACATTAGAACTCTTGATTAATATCACCCCCTGCAATAATTTGTCTCCGGTTTTTTATGTTTAGAATTAATTTTGAGTTCCTTTTAATTCCCTTTGATTCATGTTGATTTCCGTTTTATTCCCTTTAATTCCTTTTGATGTCAATTTAATTCCTTTTGATTTCCTCTTGATGTTTTTTAGAATCAATTATTAATGAGGAGTCTCTTGGATTTGACCGGGGGGAGGGGGTGGTGATTTTTATTTCTGCAGTCAACATTACATGATTGATCATGATTGATCGCCCAAGGAACAAATCACCTCAATTTAGGCAAAGATGGCAATATGGAGCGTTTGCTCTATGTCGAACAGCATCATGATCCATTTTGAATGCCACATGTACCTAAATGCTTCACCCAGGTTGATGTGGGTTTCAAGTCCTCGGTCTTTTGTGGCACATTTTTGCGGGCACAGGAAGTCTCAACGGGTTCTACTCACAAATCAGATCAAATCAGTCAGGCAGCTGATTCAATCTCAACATTCGACATCAGTGACGCCAGCTTTTTGAATGCCAGGAAGCCAGTCAGCCAGCGCTTGTTTTCGAGCTTGGATCCTATCTTGAGTTATATTGAGCACTGTTTCCCAGATTCCAAGCTTTCGGGTACTGTACTGTTCGTCCGAACATTCGTCCCACCCCAGTCTTCATGGATGACCGCAGCCCGAGCTCTATCAGAATCATGTCATGCATGGTGCAGTTGATCTCCCCAAGTGTGCAATTACTGTAATTGGCCTGGGAAAGCTTGCATGTGTTTGTGCAAGTTTCATGAGTGAAGGATCATCAGACCCAAGTCCATGCCGTATGCCATGTCACAAATATACAAATATATACAGAACCCGTTGGAGACCTCAGGAGTCATGGATAGTGTCTACTGTGTCGCTTTTTGAGTCTGTTCTATCTTTCTTTACTCGATTCCCCTGGTTCACGATTCTGAGGTGATAAACATTTGTGAGTTTCCGATGGAGCTCTGCGGTCAAGGTATGCAAGGCGCTTTGTGCGTTCTGGAAGAGGTTTTTCTTTGCTTGACTCGACAGGAGGTAGACAAAACAGAGCTTCAAGTGCATTCTTTTGACCTGTTAGCAAGCTAAATCAGAAACGAGCGTCTCACAGTGATCCAAGTTTTGTGAGGGATCAGGGTGCTCAGCATCTCCTTCAAGGAGAGAGACACCACAAAAGTCAACCAAGCCAAAGTCGCCACCAGCTCATGTGGCAGAATCACGGGATGCCGCCTGGCGGCAAAATATTAATTTTCCAATACTGGTAAAATTGTTTCAGAATCATGGCGCAGCCCCCAAGATGTTCTTTAGAAACTTTAGATGACGGTTAATAAGCAACCTTTTGGGGATTGTGCCATCTACTCTGAAACCACCACTATAATACCCTTTTGCCATCTCTTGCCTTTTGGCACCGGTTTGGCTTCCCATCCAGAAAGGCGACCTGGAGCTCACCATCCAGCCGACGGGGTCCTTATGGGAGCCGCTGGATGATTGGGCCGCGTCCTCGGTGACCGACAGGACACGCGGGAAACGCGGGGACCGTTCCCAAACGGGGACGCCAGGGACGACGGAAACTGCTCGAGCTTTTGCACTGGTCGTGGCTTCTCCTTCGCCTTTGAATCCATTGAAAACCGTTGAACACCGTTGAACACCGAAAAGAAGATATGGATGATGGATGAGTCCTTTTTTTCGAGAAAAGGGGACGCTGTGGGGGTGCGCTTTTTTCCATGTTTTACACACAAAATCAGCCAAAAGAGTATGTGATCAAAAGACATCTGCTTTCTCACACACACACTTGTTAAGTGGCACAATCTGCTGGGAAGGTATCAAGAATTGAGAAACAACCACAAAAAACAAACAAAAAGCAACGAATCTAAAATTCCAAAAAATCCAATAATCCAAAAAATCAAAAAAAATCATAAAAATCCAAAAATCAAAAAATCAAAAAAAAAACACAATCAGAGGGGCTTGCAAAAATGACTCCCACTTTTTTTTGACTCTCAGTTTCTTGTTTCTGACGCTATTGATACTCAAGAAGAGGGGGAGGAAGAAGATGAAGATGTTCTCAGGAAGAAGAAGAAGATGCTCTCAAATTTCTTCATTTAAGATGCTAAAGCTGAGGGGGAGGAAGAAGAAGAATAAAGTGATGATGATGATGATGATGATGATGATGAACACAAGTCCAACCCAACCCCCAACCTCCAACCCATCACCCAACCCACAACCCAAAGCTTCACGCCAGCTGGTGGAGAGGCAAGTCCTGGCAATCACAGCGTTCAGTGATGAAACGTGTTATCACTAAAAGGGATCCGCTCCGCACAGCTCATTTTCACCCTCACATCGACATGTCATCGCTTTCCGCAGTCACATCGGCGAGACAAATCAGGTTGAAGCCGCACTGATTGAATCTGATCTCTTCGTTGGGACCTCGAATCTCGAATGTGGCAAAGAAAACATGTGACAAAAACATGTAACAAAAACAACTGTTGGACAAGGGGCCCAAATGAAAGAGCGGTCCTTCCACCCATGGTGCAATGTGATACATCTTTCCGCCGATTGGGGCCGTGGTATGGTATCCCACATCCTGACCAGGAGCATATGTGCAGGTTGCAGTCACGATGAGAGCCACTACCTTCCCTGCCTTGATATCCATCTTGTTGAGAGTCTGAACAGCTTCCATCGCATTGCTTGATTTGCTCAGCATAGATTCACACTGGTTGTACAAGAACTCTTGGGTCTTCTCCCAAACATACCTCGAGTCAAAAACCGGACCCTTGACACAACGGAGACATGAACGACAAAGGAATGCTGTCAAGTAACTTCAGTGTCACAGAGTGCCTGATGTTCTCCAAAGTCACACGGCTATCAAAATCATCACTCCTTGGTGTCAGACTCATTCACTTGACGCACTTAAGAAATCCGACGGCCGAGTGACCCCGGCTCTTCCTGCGTCAAATGGTCTCTCCTGGATAAAGTGATCACGAAGCGCTGCAACCTGAAGAAGTACACGGAAACACTGAAAACCAAAACCAAATTCATTCAACAGACATGGCTCTCTAACAAGACCTGTCAGAACCTGCTCGACAAGGGTCTGCGGAGTGAGGGCAAAGATATGGCACATCAAACTCAAATCGCAGTATTTGACTTTGAACATGAAATGCTCCTTTGACATGACCGTTGAGGACCTTTGACCTGTGACTTTGAACAGCTCCTTTGACACGACCTTTGACCTCTGACTATTTGAATCTGAATCTGAATTCTGAAAAAATGAGTGTTCTTGAGGAAAAATGCTGAATCTGAATCTGAGATCGCCAACTTTTCCAACCCCAACCTCAAGATCCCAAAGGCATCATCAAGCGATGCGTTCTGTACAAATTTCCTCGCTTGGTGGATGACAGATTCAGCCCCGTGATGTCGATGCGATGCACATCCATCACATGATCAAACACTGAGAACGGGATGAGGAGGCTGACCGCATCTCCCTCCTCATCCTGCTCGGGATCAAAGTCCCAAGCCAGCACCTTTGATGCCGGTTGGAGCACCGAAGGCAACGTCAATGTCTCGTTGAGTGAGACATCGTCTGCAGGGATCCAGGCGCCGAAAATGTCCAGGACCTTCTTTTTGCGCCCGGCTCGCATGTTCATCTCTGGTGAACGTGTTGGATGGTACCACGCAAACCTTGGTTTGTGGCTGTCAATCAAACTGCTCCACCTGAAAACTTGAATTGCCAAACCGTTCAATGCCTCCAAAGAACAATCCCTGCTCTTCGCCATCGTAATTTACCAACTCCATCAAAACTCCGAGAACGATGGGCAGCGTTTGATCTTTGCCAGCCACAACACAGAAGTCGCCAGGGCCAATGAAAGCCTTCCTGGCAGGTGCTCGCGACTCGTCCAAGCCTGTCATGGTGACAAGAGAATCCTGAGGCAAGTGGCCGATGTCAGCCCCCATCGAAATTGAGTAGTAGATGTCATTTGGGATTTCCAGGGGGTCTGGCTCTCTGGCGACAAGCTGGCACGGGCCCAAATGAGCACTTCTCAAATCCGAAATCATAGTCTCCTCAGTGCATATGAATGAACCCACCCAACCAAAGATCTAACATGTCGCAATAATAATTTATCATCAAGCTTCCAGAGATGGGCCAGCATCTGGTCCATCCAAATAAGCCCGCAATTCACGAAGTTGCTCCCTTGCGACTTGGCCCGATGCTGCCAATGAGGCTTCCTTAGGCCAAGATCAGACAAAAAACTATAGAAATCACGAATCATAGCTACAAATGCCCAAGCTTCCAACTTGTCTAAGAAGTTCAAGTGCTTCGCCTTTGATTGCTCATCAAACTCATGCTTCACCAAAGGCGGTTTTGCCGTGGCAAACACGGCAACGCGGTCATACTCAACCAGCAAACGTGGTGTTGACCATGACTCATCTGACACGTATTGCCTCCACTTGACCCAAATCCCCATATTGTCCACATAGAGCCGGAGGGAGTGGACATTTCGATATCGGTGAAGCTCGATGCCATACAAGGTGCGAAGGTGAGTGAAGTCGTAGCTTGAACCGTGGTGGCTCCAGTTCATGGCAAATGCCTTCAATGACTGGGAAGAGATAGTGGCCATTTCGTCCATTGTGAAATACGTTCGCCCCCTCAACGATGTAATCAATCTGGAAAAGAACCGGTCCAGCGATCCGTGAGTGTGTCCCACCAGCGGGTATTGAAATTCCACAGCCTTCAACTCAGTGCCATTGTGAAGGGTTGCCAGCAGCCAAATGGCCCAGCATACGCATGTACTGTTCTTGGTCTCTTTCGGGGTGTTGTCGGCCCCCACATACAAGCACTGTGGGAGCCGGCCCTCTTTCATAGCGGTACGATGGAGTTGCCTCGTGAGCATTGTTGCCTGAGAGTTGGCTCCATGGGAGGCGTTCTCCAAGGTGGTGGTCAGGCAGAACTCATCCTCACCTCAGGCACTCTGCGGAGCTTGCGTGAAACAAAAGCTGCAGAAAACTGATTTTGCACGTGTATCCAAGATGCGCTTTGGGCCAGCGTAATGCACACCCACAACGCCAACAACAAAGCGCTCCCCCAGCTTGAACAACTGTGTGGCAAGCCTTGGTGGTGTTCAAGACGCTTTCTGATCAGCAGGAAAAATGACACAGTAGCAAATATTGAAATCAGTAACATATCATGAACGCATGGGAGGATGGTCTTGTTCTGGTCACACTTGTCAATTGACAAGTACCTGACAGCAAGGGTCAGATGGTCAGTGGCAATGTCGCGCATCAAAATCATTCACTGCTGACATTCACACGCCCTCAAACAGAGGTCACCAATCTTCTCCAGTTCGCCGGCACATCTCTTGACACCTTGCAATTGCCAGCCGCTGCGCTGCCTGGAAGGTGTAGTGTCTTCCTGGAACCAATCACGAATACCTATGCAATTCAAGTCAGTCAGTCACAGTCAGGCAGTGAATCACAGTCCTAATCGCTTCTTCACAGCGGTGAGAATCTGGAGTTCACTTCTCGGGGTCTTGTCCAACATGTTCTTCAGAAAGGTGCAGGCCGAGCAAGCGGTGAACATGGACTCCTTTGTTCAGCACAAATGAGAAGTCACATGGCTTATGCCTTCCGACAATCAACTTTACGGCTTCAATCGAGAATCTGATTTGGCAATGCGAACCCAAGGCAGCTCGTTGGTCCAAGCTTTGCGAAAGGTCGATAAATCCGCAGGCTTTCCATCCAAATGCCCCAAATTTTGCTCACTCCTAGGTGTGACATGGTGTGACAATTTGTATGAACATGTCACGCATCACCCTTTGGTTTCACATACTTGGATTTGCTACTGACGTTTTTTCTCAATATAGCCTAAGGTTCCTCTCAAAGTCATACTGCGAATGGTAGAAAAACTTCCTGCCCGCTGGAAGATAGATCTGGAGGCTCATCGGTGAACGCTCCCCGTGCGTTTCAGCATATGTTTCGATCCACTGTCTGCTGTCCAGGTAGCGGTGGGCCTTTGCTTGATTGCGGATTGCCGTCCAGGCAAGGGCGTCACTACGCCAAATGCTCACCACTCCTTTCTCGATCTTGTTACGAATGTTCTGCAAGGTTCCACTGGATATCCCTGTAAGCTTTTGAAACGCCCTGCTGCAAATCCTCACTCCAGCAAACTTGAAGGTCCCAGGGTTGTCCTTGACTAAGTCTAACAGCATCTGCATTCGCCTGTCCCTGGGGAGGCTGCTCCAAAGAAAGCGCCAGTTCCTGAGTTTGGTCCAAATCACAGCTCAGCTTAGATAATGTTAAACCTGGGCGTCTTTCGGCGCTTTAACCGGGCCACTTCACGATTGCAGGGTTATCCACGAAGGTGCTCAAACATTCATGGTGTTCACGGCCAACAGCGCACTCACCTGCAATGTCTTTTTCCTTGGTTGCACGAGTCGATTGTTCATGTGTGGCAAGCGCTTTGAATCTGATTACTGACTCTGATTCGCAAGCGGTTTTCTTGACTTGACGCTGAATGACAAAATGAGCCTGAGATTCAATGCCGCTTGTGCTCAGAAACCTTTCCAAACGCAAAATGGATTTTGAAGACAATGCTCTGGACATCGAATCATCGCTTTGCATGTTGACCTTCTGCAGGGACAGTGTTGCAACAGCATTCAGTGCCCGCTCTGCCTTCAGAAATTTGGCAGAATCGGGCAAGGCCTTGCGATCAACGGGACAAATCAAAACCAAGTGGCCAACCAAGTCAAAATCACAAAAACCAGCAATCACAGCCAAAAAACAGTCCTGGTGAGCATCATCTTCTCTGGCCAGCTGGACAAGCGCAAACCGTCTTGCTCTTGCCATGACTCCAGTTGGTACAGATCCATCTTTGCACGCGGCAGCGTTCCTGATCGCGAGGCACGGTTCAACATGCAAAACTCAATACAAGTGTTGGCATGGTTCCACATGCATGCATAAGCCAAACATGTCAAACTCAAAGCGATTCAAGCAGCCAGGGTTCTGCAAACATTCAATCAGCTTTGGAGTGGGCAAGTCAAAGGGAGACCAATGAAGCAATGCTTCGCACAACTGGATCTCCTGCTCTCTGCCACCAACTACCAGTTCAGCTGGTTGCAAGGTGTCAAAGTCTGGATCACAATCATCGCTTTGCGGATTTCCAGGGGTCAAAGTGAGGTGGACCTGCTCGACCACACAAGAAGCCAATGGCACCAACGGCCAAAAATGATAGTGAGCGTGCATACACATGGGCACAAGTGATTTGCAATTATCCCCATCCGACCCATCCATCAAAGAAACGCCGAGTAGTTTTGCTCCAGGGGAGTCGTCAATCAGAAGAATGTCCACCTGAAGAGCGCATGCCAGGGCCTGCAAGAAAGCAATGTCAGCCCAAACGTCAGTGAGCCGCAGGCGGCTGGTCCATTTCTGAAAGGGTACGTGGCTGATGGCCCACGCCGCTTCTTGGAAGCTACAGCCACCCCAGAACTTCTTGTCTTGGTTCTGCAAAGCCCAATCGCATGCAAGTTTCCTACCTTCTTGGCACCGTTTCGCATCACCCATTTTCTTCCATCCCGGTCTCACACCTTGTTCCAAAGCGCTCTCAATGAACGCCTGCACGCAACAGTTTCCTGTCGTCTTGCCATCCTTGACTAAGTAACTGTACTCAATACGAGACTTGTTCACTAGATCCTTGGGGCAGCAAACTCCACCTCTACCCGCCCCCTGAGGGTGGTCTGGAATCTCCTGCGCAAACCTGCGCAGGTGTTCCAAATCAAAGAACGGTCGCCACATGGCAAAGATGTCAGAATGTTTTTTGGTGGTGATCACATGGCAAAGATGTCAAAATGCTTTTTGGTGGTGATCTCAAATCGTAGTCTGACATTTCTGCTGGTGATGAAGGATTCGGTGCAACTCAAGTCTGTCAAAGATCTAATGACCCTGTCATGATTAATGATTGAGCAACACATGGCAGGAACAGCAACGTCAACATCAGAGTCCATAAACGTATATGACATGCAATGCAACAAACGATTGCAGAAGAATATGAATGTGACACTTCAAATGCTTTCAGAAGAATCTGAGAACAAACGCTTGCAGAAGAATCTGAATGTGACACTCCAAATGCCTTCAGAACAATCTGAGATTGACAATGTCCTAGCGACAAAAGAACCCTTAATCGCAGTTCTGTCCTTGGCAGATGGGCCAGCCGCTTGGAGCATTGACCTCAATCATTTCAAGCATGCAGGAACAATGACACCCCCCCGGGCCATGCACATCACTACACAGTACACATCACTAGATCCCCTTTCTCGCGATTACTAGTGAAACATCTTGGCTTCTCAGGCTGTTTTCCTCCAAGCGCAACTCGGACAAACCTCATTTCTTAAACATTGGTACCAGGACCTTTTGTCCGGTCTTGCTAGGCTTCGGCGTTTCCCGGTACTTCATCGCAACTTTTTGCACCACAACATATCCAGGGCCCTTCTCCTGAGATATTAACAATTGCAGTGGGTCAGATATTAACAATTGCAGTGGGTCAATGAGTCAGGGAATCAAAATTGACAGCCAAGGTTCGCAGTCGATCGTTGTTTTCTTCGTTACGAGCTGTGTCAGCGCCCTCAATGTGATGTCAGACTCGTTGCGTTCCAATATGTCTTTTACCTCAGAGCTGGTCACAGATGGAGTCAAATCCCTTCACCAACTTTGGCAAAACCCTTTCCAAATGCAAACATGACACCTCTTTTTTTATTTTCTTCCGTGCAGCTTCGGAGAGAAGGTCCAAAGCCATAGGCTGCACTGCAAGTGGGGGAGGGACTGACCGTGGTTGAAAGGCTCAAGTACTATAAGTGAACACTGAGTTTGAGTCGATTGAAATCTGAGTATCTGACTAAAATCCGGGTCGATTGAAATCGCTGTGAGCACGTACATGACTGTGAACATGACTGTGAACAGAGTACCGCAGTGAGCATGTACATTTGAGTGTGAAGTCTGTGAACAAACTGTGCGCATGACAGCTAGCCATCACAATCAGACTGCTCTACAGCTCCAAACATTTTTGCCACGCATCCGATCCCCACAGATCAGCCTGTTACTGTCAGACAGTAAGGCGCAAACCAAACACACGCAGGTGTGCTTTCCAAATGATGCAGTGCATCAAAACTCAAGATCAAAACTCCACACTTTCGAAGCTCCTTCACAAAGCTACGGTCCCAAAGCTCGCCAACAAGCTCTTTCCGGGACCTCCAACAGGTGGCGTGCCATTCGAAGGTGCACTGGGAGCCACAGTAGACTTTGGAGTGGACGCAGGGCTGGGGGTCACATCAACGGTCGAATTGCCTGAGCTGCCATTGGGGCTTGCTTTCGTGGTGCCTCCGGCGCCTCCCACAGATCGGCCTTTCTT
Organism: Durusdinium trenchii; assembly: GCA_963970005.1. NCBI lineage: Eukaryota > Dinophyceae > Suessiales > Symbiodiniaceae > Durusdinium > Durusdinium trenchii. The sequence goes on from CAXAMN010014224.1 coordinate 744,469, forward strand.
CTGCTCATACTGGACCAAATGCTGGGGCTTGGCGAGCGCAGTCCCAGGCACAACCTTCTTCTCCTTGGATTTGCTTAAGGAAATGGGAACGATTACAATAACATTAACCAAAAAAACATAAACAAACCATAAAAACATAACCAAAAGGGATTCACTACATAGGTAAAAGATATCTGATTATCATTAAGTCTCCTTCAACCAAGAGGTCAAATTCTTCTGCACAAACTTCTGGTGCGCCTTGGATGCACAAATCGCCACCACTCTTGCTCCACCAAGGAGGCCGCCAAGGATTGAGTATCCGCTTCCAATCCCAACTGCCACCAGCACCCCAGCATTGAAGATGTGCAAGAGCTCCTGAGAAAGGACTTGATGGCTTTCATGGGGGAACGGGATGCACTCGTCGTCCTTCACCATGTCCGAAACGATCATCTCACCCTCCTGACCGATATCCTGCGAGACAATCAATATCATCAGTAATATCAAAATCAATTTCAATATCAAAGGCGCAATCATAAAATAGCCGCAGCAAAAACAATAGCAGCACTCAAATCATGCAGTCCTCTGTCAACCGGTCAGAAGATGTGTCCCCAGCAAACATACTGTCGTATTCGGTCTGCTTCGTCACCGGCATGCTCCCCAATGGAATCAAAGGACAGCTCCATCTATTGAAGAAGGTGTCACCCTTGAGGTGCTTCATGGTTGTTGTAGCTGTCAAAAAGCCTTTTGGTGAGGCCAAAACCATCCGATCTTCGATGTGTGCGCCTTAGAGACTGAAACAGAAAAACCAGTCAAAACACCTTTCAGCCTTGCAACCGCACAAACACTCCAATGTAGCATGGCGGGATAATGCCACCAAAGGCGCCAAATGCCCTCTTACCTCGGCGAATTCGGGCCAGCAAGTCAGAGTGCTCAGGGTCCAACGTGATCACTGCAGTGCTTGTTTTGCGCGGTAGCTTCGTGCGGATGATATCCAATCCCGACTTGGTCCTGAGGTTGTCAACCTTTGTGAGCACCGCCAAACATGACTTGTCACGAGCTTCAGGCGCACTTGTGCGTTGCATCGTTTCAAACATATCAATGACCTCTGTCACTCTTGAAGAGGAAGTGCCAACCCCACTCCCTGTAAATACGTTGACCCGTCGCTTTTTAACCTCATCATAGTCCAACAGCCCATCGTTTTGGCTTTCGTATAGCATGAGCTTGGGGCCCGCAGCTTCCCGAAGAATGGGTAGCCTCTCCATTCGTCCATCTGTTCCGTTTGGCCAAAGCAACCACTCAACTCTGGCTGCGATGTACCTCAGCAAAAGATCAAAATCAGCTCAAAAGCCTGATCAGTGAGCATTTGTGTGAATGTACAAAAAGAAGTCTTGCCCAAGACGCCAAAAAAGTAAAGCCAAGATGCTCTTGGATTGTCCTGGCTTCGTGAGCTGTCGCCATTGTGTTGTATTTCGCCAATTCCTCGAGGTACTCAGGTTCGGAGATGATATCATTGTTGATGGTCACTTCCAAGAACTCGTGCCTCGTCGTGGCCTGCTTGACAGCCACAGCAGGCGTTGGCGGAAAGTCTTGCCTTGATCAGCAAGTGAATGCCAAGGCAATGCCAAAACAATAATTCAAAACAAGCAATGCCAATCACAAAACAATTCAATGACAACTCAAGTTTCAATGACTCAGCAATGTCCGAGCCACATGTACTTCTCCCGACACCCGTCCACGTGCTTCTGAAGGCTATCGTCCTTGCTCAGGTTCAAGCTTTTGCCAGGGACCGAATCTTTCCTCAGAAATGGTCTTTTCAGTGGTGCGGGAATAACGGTGCCATGAGTAAAACGGAACGGGGCCGTGAGTGTGAATAAATGCAGTCCAAGCATCGTGACTTTGCAAAGCGGCAACTCCATATGTCCCTTGGCGAGTTTGGTGCAAAGCCGCATCAATGGAGCTTTGGAAGCGTATGCAGACACTTCAACATACGCTGACGCATCTTCCTCAGGCGACTCGGTTCCCTCAGCCTCCTGCTCAGTCCCAATGAAATTGAAATACCAGGATACTTCTGAGTAGGCCATGATATCGCTCTCAAAGTGCTTGAACAATCCGGCCAAATGGCGAAAGAGGTCCTTCCTGATGAGCACATACTTCATGCGGGTCCCAATGTCAAAGTTGCCTTTGCAGTGCCTCAAAGGCACGATGCTTCCAGACCTCCTGAAGCCGCACCGTTGCTCCATCCCAATGATGTTGACCTGCCGACCAACTAAGGAAGATCACTTCAAACACGCTCAAACAGTAGACTGGATGCTTCAAAATGAAAATCTGCAGCCAAGTTGCCAAGAACACAGCGTCTGGTTCTTCCACATTGAGACCAGTCAAACTTCGCAGGGCGGTTATCCCGTCCAGAAAACTCTCCCTCCCCAGTTCGTACTCGAGTTGGACAATCGACTGTAGCAAAGTTGGTTGGGAGTTCAGCTTTCTGGCAACCGCCACATATCTTTTCACTGTCTCGGGCGACCAATCCGACGCAAGCTTTGTGGCGACAACCTCTGGCTTGTCTCCCAAACACTCCGTCAGCTCGAGGAGCACCAAGCACTTTGCCCTTGCAGAAAGACCCATCACATTCCTGGCCTTCTCTTCATCCTCATAGGACCCTGACCAGCGGTATTCTGAAGTAAGCATTTATATGAAGCGTGACAAAGCTGTTGCAGGCAAGAGTTTGGCTTTCTTGCGAAAAAGCATCGAAACTTTGCTAGGAGATAGTCCGCTCCACTCCCTTGTCGGGAAAGACACAACACCACGTCGGTGAGCGATTCCAACATCCAGTAGAGGACATGATCGTTTGATTTCTGCCAGTAGCACAGCAAACATGCCGCTGCCACCCTTAATTCCGTGACATGTCAAGACATCATGCGCAGCTACTAAGCGCATGAAAAGTAACATAACTTTGAAATCAGTCGCAGCAGTAACTACGCAGAATCGTTTTAAGGATCTTACTCGGCATCTCCAGATGATCGAATCATATCTGCATATAGTCAGTCCCGCTCCAAACGGAGGGGTCCGCATTGACTTGAATCGTCCCAACAACACCTTGGCATATTGGCAATCAAGGCATCCACAAAACCCTCACTCAAATTCAGAAATGTGGAAAGATGAGATCCTGGCGATTCAAATCTGTCGGCATCCGATTCCACGAAAGCATGACCAACTCAATGCGCTTCGGGTTGACCGCTACACAGGCTGTCTCTGAGAGCTTGAGGTACGACAGACTGCCACCGACTGTCATAGGCCCAGATGCTGATGCGACTTCATTCACAGGTCTGGTTGGGCAAGCTTGTCCTTTGGCGCCTCTCCTGCAAGCCAAAGCTACTGAGTGAATAGACCAGTTTCAGACTCTGAATTCTTCATCAGTCAGTTGGATGTGTCAGCTTCTAGATGCAGTCAAGGATCCCCTCCAAACTTGATTGCACAAATTTGAAAGCCTCCTCGATCTCAGATTGGAGTGTGCCAGCACGAACCACTTTACTGAACAACTCCGCGATTTCAAGTTCCACTGGCGTACCTTTTGCAGAACGCCTTGCCAGGCCAAAGGCCTTCCGGACTTCCGAGTCATCCGCTCCATCCAAAGCCATGGCAATGACTACTTGCCACAACTGACGGGACTTGAAACCTCAATATCAACAGGTCATTGACTCTGGCGTGCTACAAAGGTGGAGGTGCTCCATCCCCCACGCACGGTCGTACCCAGGTACGGCCGTACAACAACATAGGATGCTACCTATTGTAGTTCATTGACGTGGGCCAGCTCCATCATAGGTTGTTGTACGGCCGTACCTGGGTACGACCGTACATCGGGGATGGAGCACCTCCACCTTGCTTGCACAAGAGACTCACAATGAAATGACAAATTGAAAATTTTGGTTGTCGGGGACATGACCGAACGTGGGTACGAGTGACGTGAGAGCTATAAGGTACCGAACGTGGGTACGAGTGACGTGAAAGCTATAAGGAACCGAACGTGGGTACGAGCGACGTGAAAGCTATAAGGGACGGACCGAACGTGGGTACGAGTGACGTGAAAGCTATAAGGGACCGAAC
>CAXAMN010014224.1:759855-770303 GCA_963970005.1 Durusdinium trenchii
GGACCGAACGTGGGTACGAGTGACGTGAAAGCTATAAGGGACCGAACGTGTGTACGAGTGACGTGAAAGCTATAAGGGACCGAACGTGGGTACGAGTGACGGGGATTCTCTATGAGTGACATGCGCTCTCTTGAACGTAGGTGAGTTTGACTATGATTGAGTTTGACCTTTTAGTTGTGACAACTGAGTTTGAACAGTGGGTCAATCAATTATTATGCTTGAATCTGAATCTGAATCTGAAAAGCTTCGATGACTTGAGTGACAACAGTAGGTCATGAGGACTCAATCGTAGGCTAGGAATTGAAATTGAAAATGAAGTGACACCTGACTGATCTGTCAAAGCCGTTTTTCCAACCAGTTGGCCAGTTCTGCAGCCTGTAAGATCATGACTCGGCTAATGGATGAGTCCAGACTTGATCAATACCCCGAGCCCGACTACTTGCCCAATGGATGCCGTGTGCGTGCCATTTCCAAGCAATTTGCGGATGGCCGGCCCCGTTTGCTTCTCAAAGCTCGTTGACGCCGGAATACCCATCCTAAGGATCATGAAAAGCTAGCAGCGTTGCAGCATCACTAGTTGTCACAAGTTGTCGTTCATGATCAGCGCTCAGACATCAGTCGTCTATAATAGTAGAAATTGGTAGCCAGGCTTGCAACCAAGAATCAAAGTTGCGAGTTCTGACTCCCGAAGCTCCCGGCCTAAACCCATACAGTAGATGGAAGATCTCGTTGCGAGGGTAGGCACGCATCCGTCTTGTCGAAGCTGGCAGCGCCTATGCTTAAAGGAAAATTATGCTTTAAGGTATTTCATGCATGCAAACCACAACAAAGGCTCAGGATTGGATGATTCCAAGTCGCTTGATGGTCTGGCTTTTATCGATGATGACCCTGCTGGATTGAAGCGGAGCAGAAATGTAGCTCAGAATGTTCAACATATTCCTCTCCCTTGCGGAATTTGTTTGCTTGATGCCAGCAGTCTCCAAAAGCCTGAGTTTGAACGATCTCATACTGACTTCTTGGCCATGATCTGGTTCATGGTTGCTGCGTGAGACGTTTGATGAAGACGAAGGCTGGCTGCTAACTGCAAAGTAAGGAGCTCGATGAAAGTGATTTTGCCTGACTCTTCTGCCAAGTTGATGTTCATGAGGTCACCTGCAAAGTCATTCAGAATCAGAATCTCAGTCAGTCACAATCAACCGGTCAGTGAAACAGTTCAGCTTATGAATCAGAGTCAGAATCATGACTGTTTTCTTGCGCAGCAACGATCTCTTCACCGAGTGACTATGTTCCTTGAGGTATTCAGCATGTACCTTCCGCCACGAACAAGTGATGGCCCCTTTGCATCCTTAGAGCTCGGCTTGTGACTTCATGGTCATGTTTGGTTTGGTTATGTTGTGTTTCATAGCAGCAGTTTGAATGTTGTGAGATGTCACCGCAACAATTGTTTATTTTGACAATTGCAGCTCGATTTCCACAATTGCACGCGTGGGTGGAGCAAACTGACCAAGGGCTGAGTTCGCATTCACACCGCTGCAGGTCCAGCATTTCCTTGATTTGAATGAATTTGAGTTGAACATTGGCGGAGGAATCCAACCAGTGGAATATGTGCGATCAAAGAGCCCTGTGGTTTGGGAGCGCATGAAGTCGATCCCATTGAACAGAATCAGGACGTTTGAGTGACAGGAACTCGAAGTAGTCCACTGTGTTGGGGATCGTAATCTCCTGCTTGAGGTTCTCACAAAGCTGTTGCAAATTACCCACTGCGAGATTTCCACCTCGCAGCAAGCCCAAAGCCTGAGTCAAAGCTCAAAAGGATTCAGCATTCAGCATTCAAAGCTCAAAAACATTCATGGATTGTGTCTCACATGAAATGTTTTTTAGGCTAGAAGCATACCATCGGGGCCTCAACACCGGGAACCCCTGTTGCACCGGTGTGTGATTCCTGAAAATCGAGATGAAGTACAAGGTCCCCAGCTGCTTCTCAATATACTGCAAAGCCTTTTCCAAATCACTGACTCCATCTGCTGCACCATCGCCTGAGGATCTTTGGCTCATGCCCTCCACCTTAGAATGCTTACATTTATGAATACAGCTGCTGCGCTACACCCTGCACTCAGCAATGCTTCATTAAACATTTGAAGTCCAGGGGCACATTCTACGGTCCATACCAATGGCTCGCACCTCTTGATCGTTTCGATGCCGACGAAGAATGGAGCACTATTGGGGTCCTTCCAGCCCTTGCCAAGCCCTCGCCTTCAGCAGAACACAGGGATGGTCTGCAAACATGTCTCTTGAGGAACTCCAACCAATGTTCCAATGGCTGACAAGTCACAATGACCATGGGGTACACGGAAAACCCAGGCTGTACACACCCAAGTTTTTTGGAATGTGAACCCAATCGTTTTCCTTCTCGCTGAACACAAGCACGTCGCCATTATCATCATCAATGCGTCTTTGGGCCATGTCAGTGACCAACACCCCTCAGTTTCACGAGCTCATCAATGTTGGTTTAGAACCTGGACTGTCCATCTAATGACACTGGCATGATAATTGGCACATGATGGTCACGCTACTGTCACGCTACATGAATGAGTCCATCAGTGGCATTGCAATAGCTCCTCAATGTTATTCCTGCAGGTTCGTTTGATTGAAGAAACTGGCGGTGAATTGTTGCCATGATATGAGACTTGCCAAGGATCTAGGCGCGAAATTCGTGTCCACAAAGTGGAGGGAATCTGGGTTTTTTGTCACATCCCCCAACCAAATTCATTGACAATTGCACCTGGCCGCCGGTGGCTTTGGATATCTCTTCGAACCTCAAACACAGCTCAGCTTCCCAAACACAGCTCAGTAATGGAAACTTGACAATCAGAACCACCCCGACCATACCTTATGTTTGTTTGACTCTTTGCTTGTGACTACGCGTGTCCCAAATGCTACTAGTGGCAAAATCTTGAGCGCAATGCACTCAGTCGCCATGCCAGCGCAATCGCTCCAAACGTTGACACAGGCCGTCTTCGGGCCAGCAGTTGGACCTAAGCCCCAGGCCAAAAATTATATCAGTGGAGGCTCTGATGTCTACTGGCCAATGTCATATATGATTCCCCGGCCCCTTAACATCATTCAAGAGTCCACGCTCAGCAACGAGGCGAGCAAGAGATTGGGCCCACCTGGTCATCTGCGTTGTTTCCATAGCTTTCATCTCGTTTGTCATCTCTTCGCTGGAGATCAGCTTGTCCTGGCGCAAAGGTGAACCAAACGTAACCCTTTGGCCTTGCGTCCAGCTCTGACATGATGGTTCGATCCATGCTGTCTCAGCTTCTGGCGACCGACAGTATGTTGGAGACGGAGAGTGTGGCTTTGATTTTGACATAGACCGTTTAATCTCTGAGTGATCTTAGGTGCAACTCCATCAAATCCCGCCACTATCACACTTTGACACCCACAATGGCATTACTAATTCATTCGGCGATTACATTTCGGCCCGGAAGTTCAATTCAGGATGTGGCGGGGCTTTAAGTTTTAAAATTAACTATCTATGCTGATGGCGCGCGCGCATATTACCTTTTTACGGTTTCCCCTCAACACTCAAGAATGATAAGACTCGTATTTCTTCCTTTGCAACCAAAGACTGTAAAGACCATCCCAACCGTCCCGCTAGAATCTGATCCCAGACGCTGATCCCTGGCGCTGACGACAGTAATCTACAAGAAACCAAACCTGAGGGTACACCCCTTGCAATCAGACACCCACCAAAGCAAACTACAAGAAACCAAACTTGCGGGTACACCCCTTGCGATCAGAAGAGCAACCTACAAGACACGAAACTTGAGGGATCTTGAGGGTACACTCCTTGGAATCAGCTTTCTGAAGGCTCAGTGGCGTGGCGGTCATGGCCAAAGCACACAGCTACACTATTGCTGCAAACCCCGACCAGGACACCTTGCGTTGTCCCAAAGTCACCAGACAAAACCACCATGCAACACTGTAGATGTTTCTGCAACAAAGCTTGAGAGGTCACAAGGGGCGCGCGTAAGAAAGCTTATGCACGCCGTGTGTGGCCTCTCAATTTGTCTTGGAAGGTTTACGCGATTGGACCAGTTCAGGAAATGAGTTATTGTGAGAACATTACAATGACCACCTGACCGGCTGTTGACCATTACAACTCACGACTTTGTCAGCTCAGTGAGCGCATGGTCAACCGATGTGGCACGTTGCAACCTGTTGCCTTATGCCTCTGACTCTGCCTTATGATTCACACCAATGACTTTGACCATTGCTTCAGAATGTCCACCCCAATTATCTCCAAACCCTCCACCCCTCGACTTGGTCCTGGCGGATCTTTCGCTTAACCAGATATTTGTCATCTTCTGCAATCAAAACCTGCAGAATGCGAACAAATCATCCAACCAGTCCAAAAAACACAGGGTCCAAACTTCCATGGTTGAACACAGAACATGAATAGAGCAAATGACACTATGAACATCATGTTCTACTGACTCCTTTAATGATTGAATGATTGTAGTAGTCACATGTTCTGTTGACTCCTTCAATGACTTAACTGTGATCGCCACTGTTGAGAACGTGTTGAACTCCGATTGTGAACGTGGCCTCATCAAAAGATCGTCCGCCAGGGTCCTGTTTCGAGGGTTTCCTCTTCACTCGTGGCTTGCTCGTCCGTGCAGCAGCTGGCCGTTTCATGGCGATCGCGCTGGATGGTCTTTTCATGGCCCGAGGATGAAATGATGACATACCATGGAATGACATGTCAATGACAATGACCAGTCAAGACCTTTACTTGAGTTTGAAAAATTGTCAGATTGACACTCAGAGTCTAAAATGCAATGACAGGAAACTCAGATTCTGAATCAGAATCGAAATGCAGACTCTAGTTAGACTCTAGTTACTGACAGGAAACTCAGATTCTGAATGAATATGAATCAGTTAGACTCTAGTTAAACTAGTTGTGATTTCGACGGTGGGTTTGCAAACATCGCTCCACAAACGTCGCTTGATCAATCTCCAGAAGTCACTTAAGATGACTGTGACACTAAGCCAACGACTGGCAAGCAATCCCGGAGGCATCAGGCCTGGCATCAAGCTGCGACTGTGATTGACACGCGATAATCCTTTCCAGCAGTTGAGCTTGATTGCGACCCAGTCTCAAGTGTAAAGACTGTGACACTCAATCATGGAAGCTTAGATGATGCTCCTGATCTGTGGCTGCTCAAGTAGATACAGCTCAGCCGCATTTTTTTTGCCGCTGGCTGCGCAAGGTTCAGCGCCCAGATGATCCAGCTGCATTCAGGCTCTTGAGGGCGCCCCCCACATATCCATTGATGTCTCAGCAGGCCAAATGCGCAGGAACGTGCCAACAAAAATGGAAGCTGAGCAATTCACTCGCAGCAATTCAACAGATTCAAGGCTTTAGCAAAATGAATGACTCAATGCGATGCAAGTGTCTTTTGAAGTCACCCGGAGAGTGGATGTAATGCAGCAGTATTTGCCTGGAGCGGAGCGGGTATGGCGGCAGCAACTGCATTGCAAGCGCGCAATTGCTTGAAATAATTTTGCAGCCAAGGCGCATGATGTGGTGCTGGCCATCAGAACTGAGCCCCTCCACTGCTTTTTGCAGGTTGACTGCCAAACCGGCATCTGCCATCACTTCCAACCTTGGACCAGACCCAGATATTGTCACTCGCACATCAAAATCACGCAATCTGCCGATCAATTATGAGTTGGATTCGTTCCAATGCCAAGTAGCATGACACTCTCAATCCCTGGGCTCTCTTGTGCCACTAGATGAGATGGCGCAGGTTCTTCAGCAGGAAGATGTGAGGGGCGCGGTGGCTCCTCCTCCTCATTGTCGTCCTCATGATCGCCTTCGTGGCCACTCACATCATCCTCCGCATCGCCCTCGTGGCCCCTCACATCATCCTCCGCATCGCCCTCGTGCCTCCTCACATCATCCTCCGCATCGCCTTGGTGGCTCCTCACATCATCCTCCGCATCGCCCTCGTGGCTCCTCACATCATCCTCATCGCCCTCCACATCCAGATCCACTGTTGGGATCTCTTCTAAAGACAGAGTCCTTAGACGAAGAAAGCTCTATCGCCCCTTCCATGGACCCTCTACCGCCCCCCAAGAAAGCGACTCATGCTGCCACCTGCCATAGGCACTAAATAATCCAAGCTTCCAATTCACGGCTGGTGGATGAATCGCCTGGAATGCTCGGAGGGCTTGCCGAGTCCGATTGTCAAAATCTTGCAGCCCCCACATATGCTGGCCGCAGTTCTGGGCGATGCCCCTCATGGCTGGCATCCTCAAAAAATCAGTGAATGCAGATGGCCTGAATGAATGTTGACATGAACACTTGACAATTGCTTCACAAAACGTTTCATTCATTCATTGGTTGCCAAGATACCTGCCAAGCTGGCCATGGATGAAGCCCCAAACCGCAGTCAAGTCCGCGGGCCAATTGCCTGATAAGGACATGATCGCAGCCACCACCTCCACGCCCTGGTCCTCAGCGATCGCTCGTGAACTCATGGCGTAACATGGCATAACCCAAGCAAGAAGCGTGCAAGCAAAATTAAATCACAAAACTATTGTCGCCAAAAGACCATCAACCAGGCATACATGATCGCGGTGACCGTGGTGGCTCTGTGATACCCAGCCGAGCAGTTGATCAAGACCAAGATGGCAGGAGAGCTAAACAGCCGCCACATAACGCGAGTTGTGTTGGGATTCCGGAGCACCTAAGATGCTAAAACATGATCAATGGTTCAAGACCCCGCAAAACATGTGAATCAATGGTTCAAGACACCGAACACGCACTCCAAGACTATCAAACAAAATGCAGCCAAGCATCGCTTTCCCGCACCCTGGCCACCAAGCCGCAGTGCTTCAAGATGGATCGATCAATGGCGGCGCGGTCATGCTCCTCGCTCCTGGGCATGTGGGTTCTCAGCAGGAATAGCCATGTAAGTATGTGTCAGTCAACAACCAGTCAACAACCAACAAATGACAAGAAAATGCACAAGCAAGTAAGTCAAGGTCAATTGAACATCAATAAGTGCAAGCAAGACACTCCAGCATCCAACACAAATTGTGGCACTGAACTGAAATGTGGTCCGCCACTTCAAAGATGATGTCTTGAGGACGGTCAACGACGCTGCCGTTTGGAAGGTGGGCCTGGGCCTTAGAAGACACGGTAAGAGCTGCAAGCCCGTGGCATGAAAACGCAACCTGATCAGAATGATGATACCATGGGCATGCGTCTGAAATCTTAATGTGAACCAAGCAGCTCTCGTCCTCATCCCTTTGATGGGCCAAGCGAGAATGGCGACCTTTCGTGGCCAGCGAGGCACGCTCCACGTATTTCCAGTGCAAGCACCCGCCATAGTTGTACACGCGGCCGCTCTCCAATTCACCAATCCTCAGATCCAGTTCCACTACACCACAACTCGTGCGCAACTATGACACAAGCAAACAAAGCAATGACACAAGCTTGCAGTTGCAATGCATGGGTTAGCAAAAGTTGTTCCAAGCTACGCCTGCTCGGACAGAGCAGGATCCAGCTTCCACCTTGAAATGTTTGCAATGCGGAATCCATGGCAGTTGGCCAATGAATGATCTCAGTTGGCCACTCATGTGTCATCATGTGTCCACTTGCAGCAAAGGTACAGCAGAAACAAAGTCTGCTGGCCAGCGCGATCCAGCTGCAAGGCGATCTTCAAGTACTTCTCCGGCAGCTGTGCCACCGCTATGGAGTTGGAGGGCATGCAGGCAGAAAAATTGAATCAGTGATTGAATCTGATGACTTGAATCTGACTTGAAGCTGAGGGTTGAAAAGCTTGAAATTGAATCTTCTCATCGGCTGAAGACTGAATCTGATCTGACTGTGATTCGATCTGCAAATGACATTTTATCTGATCTGACTGTGAGTGCGGCAAGTTGAAGGTCAGTTTGAAGGCTAGTTACTAGTTGAGTGTGGTAACAAGTTGAGTGTGGCAACTGCTTGATGTGCTCCCTCTGAGGGTATGAAGGCCGCCTTCATTTGATCCACAAAGGGCCATGGATCGGTGGTTGGCAAAAACCAGGAAACATTAAATGAATCAAACTCCTGTCATGACATCAAATTCAAGAAACAGTCACGATATAAAAAATACTCGGAAACCATGGATCAGAATCAGAATCGGTGAGTGAATCCACCCGCAGCCCAAAAGTTAAAACCTTAAAGGTATACACGCGCGATCAACAAATGACAGAACACGACGACACATCCTTGCCTTCCAGCACAGGTGCAGCAAGTCGAAGGTATGTTGAGGACCTGGCTCGGTTGACTTGAAATGTCAGTTTATTTGTTCATGTCCAATGTCAGTCATGACAGAATGGTGGACCGCCTTCTAGTGACACAGTGGCATGGGACGACATGGGAGTTGCACAGCAGATTTAGCAACGATGTGAGATAGAAAGACATGTGAGCATGTGAACGTTAAGAATGTGAAACTATTGAATGAGTGATTGAATGTGAATGTGAATGTGAATGTGATTCAGAAACAGCGAAACTTCTCACAGGGCGCCCACTTCAATGGGTCAGGACTCTGCCTGAAAAGGTTAATTAGGGACTCATTTCAGTGGACCATTTCGGTGAGGATGAGTCAATCACCAGCGATTGACAATTACTGTGAATCCTTCAAAGATCTCAACCTCACGTGAGCAGCTATCATTCGCTGAGCTCCGTTCAAAAATTGATACTCACAATCGACTTTATCATTGTGAGTTCAACTGTGTGAACCATTCATCACTTGACCAAAGGACCACACACGGGCTTGATGGGACTTGAAATAGTCGTTCAAACAGTGGTTGCCTCTTGGTGAAGTGAAGTCCAGTGACAAAAAAACATCCTGCCGCCTACTCTGGGTCACAGTCAACAGCAAAGAACCTGCAAAGCGACCTTGTGTACTGCAGGATTTCCTCCAGACTGGTCCTGAACAACTCCAAGCGCAGTAGTACAGGTCTCCTCTGATTTGGGTCGTCAAGCACTTCCTCAAGGAGCCCGATAAACTCGTTGACATCCTGAGTCCAAAGATTATAATTCAGATGGTCAAACACGTCAAACACATGAATTGTCAATTCAAATCTCAAGTTCTTACTTATTGAACATTTTTAAATTGAAAACTTGCAGCCAAGACTCTCTCAAAGCAAAGAAAGTTTCAGCGTGCAAGCTTTGGATTTGGAGTTGAACATATACCTCAGGTGGCTCAAATGGAAACAGAGCCAACAATCCAGCTGCTGCACGGACGAGCAAGCCACGAGTGACAAGGAAACCCTCGAAACAGGATGTTCAACACGTTCTCAACAGTGGCGATCACAGTCTACTAAGTCATTGAAGGAGTCAATAGAACATGTGACTACTACTACACAGTGACAAAGGTGGAAATACTGCACCACTGTCATCTGGCAAGGAGCAATAGGTGGAGGTGGCGTTGCATATCCTGATCCCCATGCTCCTGATGCTCCCTGCGCTCCCTGTGCTACCGATCCCGACATTGCCCGCGAATATCAGCGAATGGTTCAATGATTCAATCAATGTATCTATGGAGTCTTTGTTTTTTGTTTGTGTTCCCTGTGTTGCCTTTGCCTGTACTCTTCTGTTTTGATGAATTATGTTACTCTTTGGCATCAACCATTCATTCATGCTTAGCTATCAGTTGTTTCCTTGATGATCCACAATTATGTCCTCCTTCCGGCCAAAAGATAGGCAGAATAGTAAATTGACATTTTTACAACTGGCATGAGTTCGATAGCTAATCTTGAAACTGACTATGAACATGAAGTTGCAGCTGATACTGACTGATCTGACTGAATCTGACTGAGTGACAAATCATGCCAGGTGCACGTTGGAGAAACCCAGGTCGATGTAGAGGTCCACCAACCACCCACCACCCCAGGTCCACCGACCACCCACCACCCAGAACGCGCCCCAATGCCTCATGGTAAGTTATGATGATCGCGCAGAACGTTTGTTCATCGAATGGCCCATGATAAATTGAACAAGTCAACCAAAAGTTCAAAACCACCCAGAACGCACCCCAACCCCCGATGGTAGGTGGCTGCACGTTTGTTCATCGAACGGCCGGCCCATGACAAGTTCTTCTTCCTCCCCCTTTGCTTTAGCATCCAATATTCTGACAGCATTTTCTTCTTCTTCCTCCCCCTCTGCTTTAGCATCCAAATCAAAGGTGAATAAGAAAACTGAGAGCATCTTCATCTTCTTCCTCCCCCTCTTCTTTAGGATCAAACTCAAAACCATTAGCGTCATCTTCTTCCTCCCCCTCTTCTTCTGTCAAAATCAAAATCATTAGCGTCATCTTCTTCCTCCCCCTCTTCTTTAGTATCAAAAGCAAAATAATACGCGTCATCTTCTTCCTCCCCCTCTTCTT
>CAXAMN010014224.1:770313-789098 GCA_963970005.1 Durusdinium trenchii
TCTTCTTCCTCCCCCTCTTCTTTAGTATCAGAATCAAAATCATTAGCATCAGAAACAAGAAAACTGAGAGTCAAAAAAAAAGTGAGAGTCATTTTTGCAAGCCCCTCTGATACACATCTATTCCTGAGCCAAACATAGGTCTGTTTTTTTGTTATTTTTGGATGTTTTTTGTTTTTTTGCATTTTTGTATTTTTTGGATTTCTTGGATTTTTTTAAGCTTTGGTAAGGAATTGAAACTTCTGGGAATGCCTCCATCAATCAATCATCACATCTCCACACAAAAGTAAAAATCACGCATGAAATCTCTGCCACACCATCCAATGTCAAAAAATCAACTGAAAATCAGGCATCATCTTCTTTCCAAATGCCTTTTTGGCTATGCAAAGAATTCTGTGTGATAGATTTTGTGATCTCAAGGCAATCTGCTCTGCTAGTTGCGTAGTAGTTTGTATCCTTACATGGCCGTGGACCCCGGGAATATGAGTTTGACTTCGGCAATCGATGCTACGGAGCATCTCTTGCTCAGGGAACTACCTGCTCACGTCCATGTCGGGCCTCTTCCGCAAGGCTTGGTGACCCCATTAACGCTGCCTGTGAAGGAGCGTCTTGCCTTGTGAATGTTTTATGATTCTAAAAAAATTGGTATAGTTAGCGTAACTCGCGGAGACGAATTCTTTTGGATAGATTGAAAGATACTTAGGTTGAACCCTCAAAGTGCATCGATCAAGCACTTTCTCGACATCATCTACGATGTCAGCCATGAGCACATCAACGTCGAGAATCTCAAGGCAGTCATCCGCGATAAGGCATGGCATGAGCTCCCTCCAGTCCTGCAACTCAAAGAACGCCCCCATTTTCAATACATTTCCCAATACTTTGTGCTCACTCAGACCGACGGTAACCTCTGCCTGGTGAAGCACTACTATGTGAAGGACGACAAGGTCAAAGGTCCCTACATTGCTCGTCTGCTTCAAGGTCGTGGCTTTGAAATCGGTTGGGCCAAGGTGAACCAGCAACAAGCCCGTCGAGGCCTGCAATACATGCTGGAACAGCTTGGAGGACATCAATTTCGGCATTTCTCTCTTTCCGCTGAAAAGCGAAAAGCATCCAGTGCGGTGGCTGCGTTGCCGGAAGATGAGCAAGACGCAGGATGGGATTTTATCATTGCCAATGGAGAGCGGGACCGCAGCAATCTGAAGCAACTGCGGGGGATCCATCGCCACATCAAGCGGGATGGAAGTCCCATCAACGGGTGGAATGAAAAGCTCGTTCAAAGAGCCTTTTGGACAGCTTGGCCAATGATGGTGCCTTGGCTGCTCTCATCAGCAGATATGATTTGACCATTGCCGCCCTTCACCCTGACCTCCTCAGCATGCTCGAACGCATTCTTCCACATCTTCGGCTTCACTCGTTGTGGCTTCTTGGTCAATCTGGTGTCGGAAAAACGCCCTTAGCCCGGATCATTGCTATGATGTTTTCCCGCCACTATGGGGGCACAGGTACATTTCGCACTGCATCGGAGTTTGATTTCTTTCGAGGTCTTTTCTTTGAGAAGACCTGCCCGGCTATCTTCGACGATGGGACCATCGGCAATGAAACTATCAAGAAGCAGAAAGCCTTCAGCGATGTAGGCGATCAGGAGACCATTACAAAAGAACGCTGGAATGGGAGATTTCGCTCAAACCTTAAAACTTTACTACATCTAGGTGGTTTCCAGAACTAGAGCCACTCACATGCCTTTTCTTGGCCCAGCATTTTTTCATGTCCAGGTGGGGTTGATTCAGCAGCCTTTTCATCGGCTCGATGATTATATCGCTTCCATGTCCAAAAAAGGAATTAGAAATAAGAACCGCAGACAAACGCAAGGCATTACATGCACGGCATACCAAAACAGGTGCACGCAAGAAGTCAGTCGCGTCACAGAATGCGTGTTTATGTCCTATCTTGTTCGGGTCTATGTCTAAGATGCTAATTCGGGATGGTGACCCAGTGTGGGGGTTGAACATAGAGCGGCACGGGTCACCTTTTTGCAGCCCAGCGAAGAAAGTAAACATTATAGGCTACGCTGAAGAAACAGAGGCGGGGCTGCCCGCTGAACTTTCCCGCTTGTGGCACCGTTGCCATTGCTCCGCGGAAACACCCGCTAGAACACATCAATCATTTCGTCGCTTTGCCCTGTGGCTTGACCTTTGTTTTTGCACTGGCTTTCTCTTGTGTTTTTTTCTGTTCCCTTGCGTTGGAGGCCTTTGGTTCGGCTTTCGCTTTTTCTGCTTTTTTCTCTTGGGCAATCTTGCGGTTTTCTTCAATGACCAACCTTTGTTTAGCTGCTTCCTGCTCCAAAAGTGCCTTGTCAGACTTGGTCTTGGGGTTGGCCAACTTTTTTTCCTTCTCCAAATCTGTTTTGCGAGACTCAGACTTGGGCATGGCATTCAACACCTCTGGATCGGCCTTGGCCTCTGGTTCCTTTTTTGCGTCTCCATCTAATTTCTCTGCTTTATTGGCCTTCTCTTCTTGATGCGGGGTTTCCGCTTCTTTTGTCTCTTTTGTATCTCCATCTAATGTTTGCGCTGTCTCGGCCTTCTTTTCTGGATGCGGGTTTTCCGCTTCTTTTGTCTCTTTTGCATCTCCATCTAATTTCTCCATTGTCATAGCCTTCTCTTCTTGATGCGGGGTTTCCGCTTTCTTGTCAGGCGGTGCTGGAAAGTCCTCTAGTGTCTCCAGGGGTTCTTTTGTTGCAGTTCTTTCTCCGACATCTTCCAGCCCAGTGCCTTTTGTTGGTTGTGGCGGAACAGCCGCTGGATCTCCTGCTGCAGGCTTCGGTTTTGCTGGGGTGGCCTGGCTTGCGGTTTCAATATCCTTCGGAGCAACTTTGCCTGGAACCTCGGCAGGCTTGGGGATTGGCGTTCTTGGCAAGCCTGCTTCCTCATGCACAGGTTCATTATTATTTGTTTCATGTGCGGCTGATTTCTCTTCGGGCAACCCGCTCTCTCCGTGCAAGGTTCTATTCTTTGTTTTTTCGTCCGCGGGTGGTTTCTCTTTTGGCACCAGGGTTTCATTGCTTGTTTTGTCTGGGAATGCTTTCTCTTTTGGTAGCCCGCTCTCCTCATGCGGGGTTTCTTTCTTGCTTTCATCAACGGATGATCCTGCATTGGCGGGGTTGCCGCTTGCAAGTGGTCCATGGACACGCGCTATTTCTTTTGCCTTCAACATTTCCGCTTGCTTGTGCAACCCCTTTGCAAAAGCTGCGGCTGCACTCAAGCTTCGCCCTGATGGCGCAGCCGCTGCTTGTGCGGCTTCCGCTAGCTCTTGCAACGCAATGTGTGCATCAGGGCTGATGACCCCGATGCGGACTCCAAGGACATCGAGATTATGCACCTTGTGGGCGACCATGCTTCCTGCAGGAAGGTAAAGCAGGTCCCCTGGTCCGATTGCAAGGGAACATCTTTGTCCTCAAACAGGAGGAACGAAGTGGGGGCTTCAATCTGGTCATCCAAGCCTGCAGCTTGAGCGGATCTTTTAAGACCTGGCGGTGCTTCCGCTTCCACACCACTAGCGCTGGGCTGCCCACTACCTGCAGACACAAGGGCCATGGCGCCGTTCAAAGCCCCACTTCTACCAAGTGGGAAAGTTGAAGTTGAAAGTTGAAGTGGGAAAGTAGACCTGGTGTCAACCACTGCCAGGAAACACAAAGAAAGGTTTCTTAGAACAAATGGTAGTTGGAGGGCCTCACTTGCCGGAGAAAAACATTGAAAATGCTAAAAAAACATTGAAAACACTAAAAACACGTAAAATCATCCAAAAAACATGGAAAACACTAAAAACACCTAAAATCATCAAAAAAAACATTGAAAACGCTAAAATTTGTGCTGATACCACTAAAAATGTTGGTTCTGAGCCTGGTTTGTGTTCCTCTATGGGCTTTTCTGCAGAATCTGTGATGTTTGAGCCTTGAAATCTGTCACTGGAGCAAAAAGGTTTTGAACCACGCCGGAACACAGATCGACCATTGGCCGACCACCACCCGACCAACCCCGACCACCGCCCGACCAACCCCGACCAACCCCGCGACCACCGCCCGACCAACCCCCGACCAATGCCCGACCACCGCCCGACCAACCCCGACCAACCCCCGACCACCGCCCGACCAATCCTTCACAACCCTGGAAAAGGTCAAAGTGCTCTACCAGAACAACTTGTTTGCTGGCTGCCCTGTGCAAAGGGACCAGAGCGGATCTGAATGGTATTCCACCAAAAAAAGTAACCAAACTTTGCAAAATTCAATGGTTTCTTTTAATTTCAACATTTTTACATAGTTTTCTTTAAATTCCAACAGGTTTACATCGTTTTCTTTAAATTCCAACAGTTTTACATAGTTTTACTATCAAAACCTGTCCCCCCCAGGTTTTTAATTCCAACCTCTCATTGGCACTTTTTTTTCCTCCCGACAGCGTCAAATGCCCTAAGTTTCACGGCGCGGGGCTTCCCGCCACTTTGTGTTTGCGATGTTTTCTTCTTTTTTTCTTCTTCTCACCCTGGGCAATCTCAAGCGGAGCCTCCCGCGCGCTAAAATCCAGAACCTGCTCTTCTGCTGCTGCCGCTGAGTTCTCTTCTTGCTTTCTTTTCTTATCATTCTCTTCATCAGGCGGGGCTACCCGCTCAACTTCCTCAGCGTCTACAGCTTTCTCTTCATCACCTGTCTTCAAAGCTTGGAGAGGTCAGCCTTCTGCTTCTTGTTCCGCTTCTACTTGTGGAGCGGGGGCATCCGCTTGTTCTTCTCCCTCAGGCTTGGCAGGCGGCGTTGCCATGGCTGCATCTCCTTCTGTTGTTTCCTCCTTGGCTGGCCCGACGACTGGCTCTGCCAAGGTGGACAGGTCCTCTACTTTCTCAACCTTGACTGGCAGTTGTGCGGAAAGTCCCGCTGCAGGTTCCCCATCAGGGCTATAGTCAGGTTGATCCAAGTCGTCTGCCCTGCTTTCAGGCACCTGGTCTTTTTCCAAATATTCCTTTTTTCCTTCCTTTGCATTTGCGGCAGCCTCTTCTTTTGCATCCTTCTCACTCACTGCAGGCTCTGCCAATGCCGGCTTGGCAGGTTCTTCTTTTGCATCCTTCTCAGGTGGATCAGGTTCTGCCAACGCCGGCTCTGGTTTGGCAGCTTCTTCTTTTGCATCCTTCTCACTCTCTGCAGGTTCTGCCAGCGCAGTTGCGGTTTCTGCTTCCTCCCAGCCTGTCTGGCGGCGATGATAACCGCGCTGGGCCCGCCGCTCTCTGGCCGCCTGGCTTCTTCTCTCGTATCGCGTGCCTGCCTGACCACTTTTGTGCAAATTGGACCAGCCAGAGAAAGAGGGCCTGTATTTCCATGCCCAGCCTTTGTGCCACTCCTCATCCTCCCATACATCTTCTTCCTTCCAATACCAGCCCCACCCCGAGGGCCCCCAACCTTGCTTGACCCTGCTTCGGCTTCTGGACTTGCTTTTGCCAGAGCGCTCATGGCTCTGCTCCCGAGAAGTTGTGCCTTTCAAAGAATGCCGCTCAGGACTCTGCTCGGGGGGCTCGTGCGAGGCTTTGTTTGTGCGGGGGTGCCGCTCATGACCCTCCTCTTGCAAGTCTTTGTTTGTGCGGGGGTGCCGCTCATGGCTATGGTCATGTGAATCTTTGCCTCCAGGGGTCGTTCTTGCTCAGCCCGTTGCTCAACCCAGCTGGGACAGGGGAAACCTAACTTGGAAATAATCTTTTGCAATGGCTGAACTTGTCGGCTTGGCCAAAAAGGATTCACCCACCCTGCATTTACCATAATAGTTGACCAGCCCCCCCGAAGCATTAGCTCGAGAAGCGGGGTAGGCACAAGGAAACCACAGGGTTCCTTGCAAAAGGCATTAAATTCTTCTACAGATACTTCAAGAGTGTCCAGAAACTCTCTGCGGCTCACTCCGCTGCACGTGATCATCTCAGTAACACCCAAAGAGCCAGGAGCCCAGGTTCCTGTGTGTTGGCGCACATTGCTTCTGGCGTTTAAACGGGCTTCTGCTTTGAAAAATAATCTTCGCATAACCTGCAGGCTGAACAACCTGAAATGGGATGGCCCCTCTGCGTTAAAATAATGGTTTGCGAAACAGCGCTCCTCCTCGGTCCAAGCGGTGAGAGGTCCGCTGCTTGCCTGGCCTGATCCGACCTTGACTATGCCCCAGCAATCCACAGTTCCAGCATGCAGTGGCTTTGGGGCCGTCAAATCTACCTTTTCCAGGCCACATTCCCGCAACCTATCTTGGACAAGCGAGGGTAAAACTACACGCCTCGCATTTTGGCCACGAGATCTTTGATCATGGCCATGGCCTGGTGCCAGAATGGCTAGAGCCATAAAAGCTGTTCACGAAACATGTTTCATTGGTTTTCGACATTAAAATCTAGACTTTGTGGGAAGTTCGTCATAGCTCACCCCAAAACCTTGTCCACGCCATGCAGAACTGGCAACAACAAAGCTGACTTGACTAGATCTAACCTGTTCCTGT
Source organism: Durusdinium trenchii (assembly GCA_963970005.1). Taxonomy (NCBI): domain Eukaryota; class Dinophyceae; order Suessiales; family Symbiodiniaceae; genus Durusdinium; species Durusdinium trenchii. Next base: position 776,820 of record CAXAMN010014224.1, read on the forward strand.
GAAAATCATTCAATTGTCTAAAACTGGTTGGAAGCAAGGCGGGGGTGAAATCTACTACGCTGGAACGCCGCCAAGTTCGTTCAGCATCAACTTCGTATTGTCTGTGACAACCAGTATGATTCAGAAAGGGAGCCCACCAATGCTGACATCGATAACAAAATTGAACACGAAGCATTCCTCAGAATGGTCACGCCAGCCATTGGTGATGTATCGGATGCAGATTCGATGGCAGTCTTGAAGCGTGCAGCTTTCTTGCTCTTCACCAAGGAGAACATCTACTTTCGATTTCCGACAGAAAGGAAGGTCAAAGTTGAGCGCTTGCATTGGCCTCGGGGCGACATCTTGACGGATGCCTGCAAAAAAGGACATCGCCAACATGAAGGCGGGCGGGCCACCGCCAGAAGACTTTGAGGCATCTGTTGCTTGGGAGTGTGCCTGGCTCGCTGAAGCCCTTCGCAAGCATGACCATCCTGTACAACCTGCGGCAGCAGAAGGACGTGAGCCAACTCCTTTGGTTGATGCTCTTCTGCTCGCTGATCATGGAGCAACGGCTTCGGGTTCGGCTTCTTCGGTTCAACAGCTATGTCCACCTCCTGTAGGCAACTTTGGGATTGCAGATTCTTCTCTCTCATCTGTGGTTTTGCCTCCTGGGAGCATCAAAATGGAAGCTGAAGAATTTCACGAGGGCCATGCATGGCTTGCCAGAGAATGTGCTACAGATGCCGTGAATTGTGACAATGACCCGGTCAGTGTCGATTGGTCGCGGCCAGTGCTTGTGAAGAGAGAGCCGGAGATCTTTACACACCTTCGTGATGCTCCAAACCAGTTGGTTGAGCTGGACACACCCTCACCTTCTCCAAAGAAGCGAGCTACCCAAACAGCAGTGCCACTCCTTCCTGGCCTCCCTCAAAGTGAAGATGACCTTGCTGCACCTTCTGCAGAAGTAGAGTCTGATCATTTCCCCAGGGTTGGAGAAGCACCATCTTTCGACATGCACTACGAGTCGGCCATGAACGAGGCAGGTGGATGTGGTGACCTTGTTTCTCAGGATTCTTCTGGCCCAGGCTTCAAAGATGTATGTTTGGTTGAAGCGTTGCGGCAGCTTGGCTGTCCTGTGGAGTGCATGCGTGATGGGCCTTTCACTGCTATGGATGGTTGCGAAATGCTCAAACCTCTTGGAGTTGGACTTCAATACCTTCGTCATGGCGCTCCACTCAGACCGGGCAAATACATCGTACTAGACCACGAGAAGAAGCATTTCTTTGCAGTACGCCATGTGGAGGGTTTGGCTGTGAAGCTTGATGCAGGTGTGGCAACCCATCTTCCCTTGAGTTTTCTCGCTGACATTAGCTTAGATCCCATGCTCTATGTCTTCAAGCTTGTCCATGGCCATGCTGTACCTTCGTCCTTTGAGGCCTTGCCGTATACTCTGCAAGGAGGTGCACTTTCCGTCTCCAACAAGTATGTGTGTCCATTACAGAAGTGTCAGTGTCCAGGATGTGATGGCAACCTTGTCTACCACAAGGAAGTGGATGCAATTTGCTACGATCTGAATGGTCCGTTTGAGGTCACACATGTTCAAGTGTGTTGTGGATCACGCAATTGCCGTTCCAACTATGGCTACACCTACAGGTGGGAAAATGGAAGCAAAGTAAATGTCTTGTCGATGAAAGACCTCAAAGACAACATCCTCTTCATTACTTCCAAAACGGCCTTTACCGTCCAGTACCTGCGCTACCACATTGAACTTGTTTTTCGTGGGCGCATGTCAGCGAGGGCCATCGAGCACTCCTATGAAGCGGTCCATGGTGATGCAGATGCGGAGATTGCGACCCGGTTCCGCAAGCTGCTTGGCATGGGGATTTTCTACTACCTTGCCATTGAAGAGCTTGAAAACCTTAAAGTGCACAAGAGTGTCGTCATTGATAACGAAATCAGTAATGAGCACTTGGACCTCTATACAGCATTTTGCTCGAGTTCACTTTTTCCACCTCAGAACCGCAAGCTTGTGACAACGTTGGTGGGAGATGGAACTCTCAACTTACCCAATGTTAAGAGAGTCAGAAAGTATTAAATTCACACTAACAAACACCAACCAAGATTGCCTGGACACCTTAGGTATCAAGAGATCGTTGGGACAACGTGTGAAAGGCGTCAATACCAACTTGGCAGAGCAGGTGTTTGCCTGGTTCAAGAACTATGCCCCCGTGATCAATGAAATGCGTGAGAATAGGCATAGATTTCTACTTTTGTGGCTCGCAAAGAGGCACAATGATGCACTCCTACATGGCAGCGCCTCATATATTCGCTCCATCCCCAACAGCAAGTCCAAGACGACAAGCAAATCGTACAATTGCTCCAAGAACAAGAAGACTCCAAAGGGAAAGAAGGTGAAGAAGACCACCATGAAGGGAATGAAGGTAAAGAAAGTCATGAAGGGCATGAAGGTGAAGGGGATGAAGGTGAAGAACGTCATGAAGGCCATGAAGTGAGGCGCTTGAGTAGAGACAATTTTCATGTGCATGTGATCACGTCGATCACAGCTAATACAAAGACGCAAGATGTGAGCAAGACAAAAAGCTGAAAAAGCAATTATAAAACATTATAAAACATGGAAAAAAGCGCACCCCCACAGCGTCCCGCTCTCTTTTTTTCGCCCTCGCCGGGACAAAAGGTGGGGCTGCTCGGGTGGACTGAAGCAGTTTGGGTCGCGTCATGTCGCATCATGTGCGTCTTAATTTAGATTAACTTGGTCCAAGTTCGCTTCAATCTTGGACTTAGACTGTCGGCATCATGTCTTTGGAATGCCAGATGCCGTCTTTTGGCAGCAAATTTCTTTGCTCCAGAAACCGACGGCAGATGTGGCGACGTGGACGCTGGGACTCGTGGGATCCCCCCTCCTCGAAAATGGAGGATCGAGGGGGGGGTACCTTTAGGAATTCCATTTTAATATTCCATTTACACAGCCAACATGTTTCCAGTTTTATCTCCGCGTGGCCCCGAGAAATTTTGACAAGCGACGCGGTTGAATGGGAAAGAGGCTCCAGCAAGCTCACTGAATACAAGTCTGAGCATGGAGATGCCAGGGTGCCCACCAGGTTCAAGACTTTTGATGGCTTTCCGCTTGGGCAGTAGATTAAGACGCCAAGAAAAAAAGAGTGCCAAGATCGTGTGAACCGCCTGAATTCACTTGACCATGCTGGCATGATTGAATATGATGGTCTTGCTTTGAATGTGGCCAAAAATCAAAAAACAAGGAGCATCGCTTACGCCCCGCGGGCGTAAGCAACGCGACCTTTTGGACGGCACCGCGGTCCCTCTGCTCGGAGCTCCCTGAGGGTCCGCATCGCTTACGCCCTGCGGGCGTAAGCAACGCGTCCATGCAGTGTATTAGGCAACGCGTCCACGCAATGTAAATCAAATCAAGGTCTGTTTCTTTGATTTAACGCTCGGTGTAACCAGGTGCTCGCTTGTTTTGCACACTTCGAAATACCAGATGCCTGGACCCCTATCCAATGTTTTTTGTTCTCGACCAGAAACAGGACGCAGCCCAAAAGAGACCAAAAAGATGACGCCAAAAGATCAAAAACACAACCCAAGTGATGCAAAATATGATGCAGAAAGTGCAAAACAGGTTGGGTAAGTGCAGGCTGGTGCTATGGACGACACTGAATATCACTGGATCTAGACCGTTGCTAATGCATCATCAGGGTCAAAAATGGATAATCCATTTTCTGTTGGGGGTCCGACCCCCCCACCCCCTGGGGTAGCAGGGATCTCGTGGGGAGACAGATGTTTTCAGGTTGGACTCTGGGACTACTGTATATAGTTCTGGGACTGTATCTTGGTGATTCAGGTGCTTTTGAGACTCTGTGCCGTGCCCCCTTTCAGAAAGCCACATCAACAGGTGAGAAACACCGACAAGCCAAGCCAGCAATTTGTTTTTCTATGTTTTTCTTGATGTGAGTTGGCCTCTTTGGCAAACAGATTGAATCAACTTGACAAATAGAAGAACTCCTCTCACGTCATTTTTTGGCGCGTGGTTCTACTTGGCCCATCTTCCAGGTTTTGCCCAACTTCGTGACCTCCTTGCGAGTCCGGCTGCCACAAGGCGCAAGCGGCGCAAATGGCCAGGGTCCCGTTCGGTGCCACTGATGACACGGTATACGGATGTGTACGGTGTACACTATTTGATCAATTTGAGCGTAGGGCTTTGAATTGGTGGGTGATGATCAGAATTGGCCAACTAGAGTTGGTGCGAACTGGAGGGGTGGACGGATCGGATTTTAATAGAATCCCTGCGAATGAAGGGGTTCCTGGTGTCCAGCAAACTCAAGATGGAGGTTAGTGAAATGGCAGATCCATCTCAAACAAGCGGGGAGAGGGGGATGTTCTCTACCCAACCATACCCAAGCTACCCATCCTTTCGGGTAATGTTGGCAATGCGTTGCCTGGCATTTTAATCAATGATCATCAGACCAGATCTTGCCAGGCGCATGGTCTCAAGTTCTTTCACTGGATTGCAGTGGTCCGAAGCTCGAATTGGTGTGGGCTCGCTACCCAGTCTCACCGGCCCACGCTGCGGCCCATCTTGCGTTGTGTCCCCATCCAACAGCAAGCGAACATCAGCATGTTTGGATTCAGATGCATATACTATAGACGATTTACCGTGAGTCTGAAATATTCTAAATTGGTGAGGTTGTGTTTTCATGTGATGGAGCCCCATGTTTGTGATGCCTCAGTACTATTAGCCCGTAGCCTTCAGACCGGACCACGATTCATATTGAATCACTCAGGGGTGTTGCGCAAGGATATGCTCACAGTCACAGATTCAGATCTACATTGCCGTTCTAGTAGTAGTTTTGAAATAGATTTGCCCTGTCAGTTTTGCAAATGGTTTCTCAAATGAAGATCCTCCAACATTTATTGGTTTGGTTTAGCTTGCTGGGTTCCACTTTTTAGCAACCAGTGTGAGCAATTGCAAGTACAACTCCCATGTGGCCATCCATCACTCCATCCGCCAGAGGAGGCTTGACCGCCCAATTGTAGTATGGATGGCTATTGCCCGCAATGGGCCCACAAAGTAGTTGATATTCTGGAACATTCTGGAACTATGCTAACTCTACTCTGGCTCATCTAGGCTCCCTTCTTTCTTTCTGTCTTTATTTATGTATTTTGTGTTTTGTTCGTTCTTTCTTTAGCTATTTATTTATTGTTTTATTTGTTTGTTTATGTTTTCTTTTTTACTGTATTTCTTTTGTTAACTTTAGTTTTTCTATTTTCTTTCTGTCGTTTGTTCTTTCGTTATTTCTTTCTTTCGCCACGGACTCTTCGAACATGACGAGCCGGCAAGTCAAATGCCTTGTACAGAATACATCGGCTTCGCCCCCGCCAAACTCTGGGCTCATTGGGCGAGAGACGCGTCCGAACTGCGAGCGACGCGCCAAGAGAACACCGAGCGACTCGAACGCTCCACGGGCCTCCGGGATCCCCACGGAGCCATGGGCTTTCAGGCACGACGCCGAAGGAAAAACGACGGTCGAACTCCACGGACGAGCGATTGCTTTTTTGGGGGAGCAGAACCAGGTGGGAAAAGCCATGGAAGAGGGCAGGAACCGACAGGAAGTGACCCTCCAACAGTCATGGAAGTGGATGGCACGGCCGGGTCCTGTTGGTCAAAGAAAACAGTCTGGCTTGAGGGCCATGTTTCACTTCCGTGTTTGTTGGAGGGTAATGCTGCATGATTTTGCCAGACTTACGTCGTGCCACCGCTCTTTCTTCCACCGCGGTGCTCGATGAAGAATCAAACCGAAGGGAAGAAGAATCAAAGGGTCAGCTTGAACCCCCTACTGTAGTGACATGTATTCACTTGACCATCGAGTGCCAACAGTTTCCTGCTTGCAATCACCCGAATGCATCCCAAAATCATATATAAACGCTGTACCCTTAGGCCCTTAGATGTTTGAACTGTTTCACGATGGTTGTCGGTTTGATTTTCGCCAGTGGATGTGATAGGAGGACCTCGCTTGTAGAGACCTAGCCCAGTGGTCAAATCTTTTTGGCAGGTTGGTTTCAACATGTTTCCAAGATGAACAGATATTATATGATATGACAAATTATGACAAGGCTTAATCCATTTGTAGATCCATTGTTGGAAGCTGATTATGGGTCAGGCCTGGAACATGATCCATTTGTTTTCTGGTAGAAAGAAGCTAGTAGGTTAGAGGCCATCGCTATTAGGTTGGAGGCCATTACTACTAGTAGCGAGAAGCTACTAGGGGCTCCTGGCATCGCTACTAGGAGCAAGGACGCTACTAGGGGCTCCTGGCCTTACTACTAGGAACAAGAAGCTACTAGTAGCAAGAAGCTAGTAGCTTGGAGGCCAGGATGATGGTGGTCCTCCAATCTCCGCAGACAGGTCCAGAGCTTCGTGTCCTCAGTCCTGGACGATGCCGGGATGCCGTGCGTGTGTGTGTGTGTGTGTGTGTTGGTTTTTCTTTTTAATCACGGGGGCAGGGGCCCTAGGCTAATTCGATCCGTGGTGTTGCGATGTTTTTGGGTTTGGGTCTGTTTGATGAACTTCAGTGGTTCTGGTGACTGCCAGCGGATCGTCAAGCGGTCTTTGTATGTCTTTGACGAACCCTTTACCGGGAAGCGGAGGGTGATGTGAATCTATTTTGGCCAAGGGTATCGAATGGAAAGACAGAACCACATGAATTAGCAGCTGTAGAACTTGCAGCTCCAGAAGCAGTTCTTCAACAAGCGACTCTGACATGCATGTGAACGAAGTGCCGACCTCACTTAGTCCCATTGATGACACAAACATAGACAAACCATTGAACGAGAACGTTGCGAATGCATTACTTTTTTCAAGAAGTGTCCTGCATAGAATTTGGTTGAGTGCAGGTAGGGTGTCAGGCATTTACACGCGGAACGCGCAGTGATCAGTGGATTTTGCTCAGGCAGTGGACTGCTTTCTGGATGATACCCTGTATGACTCGCATGATGAGGCGAGATCCTTTGTGGCGGTTTTTGTGTAAAAGTGGAATGAGGGCTCCCATAGAGGGCATGCTGCTTGAATAATGTCTCGTCATTCATCACCCTTTACAAGGGTGTCCGTAGCTTTCAAGAGCACATTGTTTCTTGCTTCACATCAACCGCTTTTGCGGCGTCTTGCCAAGCAGAGTGACATGGTGGAAATGGACCAGGATTCGTCGCAGTTAGATTCACCGTCAGCCCAGCTGTTGACGCAACTAAACTGATGAGTTTCTCAACCAGACCAAACAAGGCCCGCTTGGTGAGTAGTTCCACGATTTGGGCGAAAGCGAGCGATCAGGCGGCAGCCGTGGAGTATTTTCCGGAAGACTTCTTGGACCTGGATGCCAAGGCATGTGGTTCCAATTTGCTCATCCAACGATCCCTTTCAGAAAAGGAGAGAGACTTGGTGTTCGGGAGGGGGGTCTGGTCAGGACCCGCAGACCGTGGATCCCGACCCTGTGGAGACGGTGGATGTAGCGCAGTGGCTTCGGAGAATGGAGCAGGGAGAGTGGATGAAGGGGGCATGCATTTCATGGCCTTTTTTATTGACCATTTCATGGGCTTAACTGGGGAATGCCCCCAAGTCCATCCTCTTTGATTTCGGAGTCACTGGGATGGAGTTTTTTGATGCTTTTCGGGTGTCCCCCGGTTTGGTCCCAATTGATGTGGGCAAAGGATAGGCTCACATGGGGCATGACCCAGCTCCCGCGTGCGCGGGAGAGCTGCTTCAGGCTTTCCAAGAGCCCTGTCTTCCAGCTACTTGGACTGACATTGGTTCAGTTATTATTGGCTCCTTTCTCGGACGATGCAGCCATTGTGCAGCCCTGACTGCAGGTATGTATGCAGATTGCTTGATTGTGCATTGAATCGAGAGGTGGCCCAGCTGCAGCCTGGTAACCTGAGCGAAGGGAGATGTAGAATGTAGAAGTATTGAACATAGATTGGTTGTTTGATTGATTGATTGATCGGTTGATATGATATATAGATATGATAGATATGACATGATTAATATATATATATATGATAGATATAGCATGATAAATATGATACATATGCTAGATTGAATGGATAGATAGGATAGACAGAATAGGTAGGATAGATGGGATAGATACGATAGATAATAGATGAGATAGATAGGATAGATAGGATGGATGGACGGACGGACGGATGGATGGATGGATGGATGCATGGATGGATATATATATATATATATATAGAGAGAGAGAGAGATAGATAGATAGAAACTGGGAGGACGATGCAGAGAGATAGGAACGACTTCCAATAGCTTTTTGACAGGCCTTGAGACATTTTAGTCAGTCAGGGGCAAATTAGTTGGTTTCACAGGTAGCTGGTCTCTGGCAGCTTGGTGAAATGATATGGTTTTCCGCGATTTTGAGGGGCCCCTGCAGTTGTAGGCAGACCTGTGTATGAGGCCACAGTTGTTTGCAGCCTCGATCGTTTGGTGTGAAGTCTTGCTCCAGCAGCAAGTGGTTTTTGGATGGGCTGTGTGAGTGTTTGTTACCTTGTTGTGGAGCTCAAGGTCTCAGGTCTACTCATGTTTCAGGTCTATTAGCAATTTCGGGTCTACTCATGTTGTCTCATGCAACGATCTATTGGTATCTGTTAGCAGTAGTGTAACGATATGCAGATGCAGCCAATGAATCGTCAAGAACGGTCAAGACCCCTTCGGCGGGTTCGATGAACAGCCCGTCAGGCTCAAGTCTTCGTCAAGCCAGACAATGCTGTCCTTCTCGCGGGCAAGAGGTGTGCTAGTCTTCGACACGTCCCGTCGACACGTCCCCACGGAGCTGGAAGCACTGAACGTCATTGTTTGGAGGTGCTATACATAGTAAGTTCCTAGTAGCAAGGATGCTCCTAGTAGTAGGGCCAGGAGCCTCTAGTAGCGTCCTTGCTCCTAGTAGCGATGCCAGGAGCCCCTACAGTAGTAGCTTCTTGTTCCTAGTAAGGCTCAATTTAAGTGTTGCATGTCTTCCGAAGTCGTGTTTGATTCTCTTCGATCATGAGCAGCCTTTTATGTTTGAGGTACGCTGAAAGCAGGGTGACCACCCAGCTATGCCCCCGCCCGCCGGCGATGCAAACGGAGACTTGGATTGGAGGTTGAAGTGCACACCTTTTTGTTGGCATGTTCTTTACTGGCCATCATCCAAAATCATCGCCATCCCCCCTGGCGAAGAGTGTGTTTGTGATGTTGTCCCTCGGACCAGGATTTGCTGCCTTTGGATTGCTTGCCCTTGTCACCCGCTTTGGCCCTGGCTGGCCCTCGTGGGTCGATCCTTTGGCCACGCCCTCCATCGATGCCAAGAGTGAGACAGCCACGGGTGAACTTCAGGCTGGATCACCGGGGAATCGGACGGTGGCTCGGACCGGGTGTGGGGAGTTTAGAAGAGGGAGGTTTACAACGTTGTTCGTTGTTTTTTTTTTCTCAGGTTTTTTTTAAACCCCGGTGTCCCAAGGCTGTTTTTGTCTCTTTATTCTTCTCCTGGCCTTCCCTCACTCGTTTCCACGATTTTGACTAGTATGTATTGGGACATGTGATACATACGACACACCGTAATTAGTTGATGCAAAGTCCACGGGGTACATGAGCAATTGCAACCCGAAGGTTACGTTCTAAGGTAAGAGTTCTTGAGAGTGATATTATAATGTCCTCATCATCCTTTTGCAGGAGGCCCGTAGCACAAGGACATATTTTAATGTCTTATTTTCCTGCCGACGCCCTGTAAATCAAGCCCTTTGTGTGTCGTGTTGTTGCCCTTTTTGCTGTACACTTCTCACGCTGGGGAGACGCCAGCAGGCCTTTCCTGAAGCCGCAGCTGGGCCTCACCAACGAGGCAACCTCAGATTGCGGCTGATCGAGTCAAGCATAGAAAGATGTTTGTCAGGTTGCACGTATGATCTCCAGCCAACAAGACAAGCACAGTAGCCGCAGAACAGCTTGCATATGTTCTCCAGAAGCACGGCGATTCTCATGTTGTCAGTCACACTGGGGGAGCTCGGCACCTTTTCTTTGGCCTGACTCAGCCGCCGTCCGAAAATCCGTATGGTTTTCATGGGTGTTGCAGTCTTCTCAAAACTTCTCTCCCAACACCGGCCTCAGGCGCCAGTGAAATTGACCGCGGAGAGGCCGGCATCTCAGAGCCGATGATGGACGGGCATCTCAGAGCGCCACCAAAGATCCTGGGGGCTGTGGGGCTGATTTCAGGTGCAGGGAAGGCCTCAAGGATTTCCAGTGGGCCCTTGAAATTTCTTGAAATCTCAAGGTGTTCCTGGTCCGTGAGGCGCCCCGAGCCCAGCGCCACGAGCGCCATGGCCCTCGATCTAGGCAATGCCAGGGGGATCCGAGTGGCAGGGGTAGTGCACTGAAAAGAAGACAAACATCGTTTTTGTTGGTCCTAGTCTTTTAGTTTTTGATCGAGTCGTCTTGAGACTGAAAAGGGTAGAGGCAGAGGCAGGGGATTCAGAAAAGGAAGATAGAGCATACTGCATTAGAGGATTCTGAGTCAAAGAGTGGCAAATAAATCTTCACCAGCACTTTGAGCCCGGCGTGTTCTTTTGGCTACCTTGCCTCGCATGAGGCATACTGTTGTACCTTGCCGCTCTAGACATTCCACACAATTGAGTATTGTGTATTGCTTTTGCATTTGAAGGTTTGGACGAGGTTGTCATGGCGGGTTGGTTCCACTCACTCGCGTAACCCAGAAAGGCAGACAGTACGGCAGATAGTTTCTCATCCCAGGGAGGCATCAAGTCAGCGTAGGCAAGTTTGCAGAGGATCGATGTGAAAGCTTGCAGTTGTGCTACCTGGGTGAAGGTTTTGAATTGTTCTGAACTGTTCTGGTGTGGCAGCTCGTAGGGATTGGGCGGATGGATGGGTGAGGATGGGTGAAGACTTCGTGGTGGATGGGTGGGTGGATGTGCTTGCTCTTGGATTTGTCACATCATCCTGGGGATTTTGCAGCCTTCTATGGCATCAAGCTGCTCTGGTGCCTGGAGCTTCCTGCTAGGCCAGACGGGCGCATGGGCCACATGCAAAATGGGTGGAGGTGAAACATTGCCTTTTTTCCCCACCCGTAGGACTGTGGGGTTGTTAGATTTTTAGAACTTTGGACTTCAGTACGCCCGGTAGCCCAACTTAGCTCTTCCACAGCACACTGGCCAAAGTGACCCCTGAGTAGCGCAACTTAGCTCTTCCACAGCACACTGGCCAAAGTGATCCCTGAGTAGCGCAACTTAGCTCTTCCACAGCACACTGGCCAAAGTGATCCCTGAGTAGCGCAACGTAGCTCCTCCACAGCACACTGGCCAAAGTGATCCCTGAGTAGCGCAACTTAGCTCTTCCACAGCACACTGGCCAAAGTGATCCCTGAGTAGCGCAACGTAGCTCTTCCACAGCACATTTACCGAAGTGATCCCAGGATAGTTGTAGAGTTGTAATGTACTTATCAAGCCGTTTTTTTTTTTTCGGTGGCGGCTGTTGCCGTTGGCGCGGGCGAAGCTGCTGGCAGAGCACTTCACAACTTGCGCGTGGATGCTCAGATTTTTCCCCACCCGTAGGACTGTGGGGTTGTTAGATTTCTTTAGAACTTTGGACTTCAGCACGCCCGGTAGCCCAACTTAGCTCTTCCACAACACACTGGCCAAAGTGGTCCCTGAGTAGCGCAACTTAGCTCTTCCATAGCACATTGGCCAAAGTGGCACAGCACACTCACCAAAGTGGTCCCTGAGTAGCCCAACTTAGCTCTTCCATAGCACACTCACCAAAGTGGTCCCTGAGTAGCCCAACTTAGATCTTCCATAGCACACTGGCCAAAGAGGTCCCTGACTAGCGCAACTTAGCTTTTCCACAGCACACTGGCCAGTGGTCCCTGAGTAGCGCAACTTAGCTCTACCACAGCATACTGGCCAAAGTGGTCCCTGAATAGCCCAACTTAGATCTTCCACAGCACACTGGCCAAAGTGGTTCCTAAGTAGCGCAACTTAGCTCTTCCACAGCACACTGGCCAAAGAGGTCCCTGACTAGCGCAACTTAGCTTTTCCACAGCACACTGGCCAAAGTGGTCCCTGAGTAGCCCAACTTAGCTCTTCCACAGCAAACTCACCAAAGTGGTCCCTGAGTAGCCCAACTTAGATCTTTCATAGCACACTGGCCAAAGTGGTCCCTGAGTAGCGCAATTTAGCTCTTCCACAGCACACTGGCCAAAGTGGTCCCTGAGTAGCGCA
>CAXAMN010014224.1:789108-827726 GCA_963970005.1 Durusdinium trenchii
TTAGCTCTTCCACAGCACACTGGCCAAAGTGGTCCCTGAGTAGCGCAACTTAGCTCTTCCACAGCACACTCACCAAAGTGGTCCCAGAGTAGCCCAAAGTAGCTCTTCCACAGCAAACTGGCCAAAGTGGTCCCTAAGTAGCCCAGCTTAGCTCTTCCACAGCACACTGGCCAAAGTGGCCCCTCAGTAGCGCAACTTAGCTCTTCCACAGCACACTGGCCAAAGTGGCCCCTAGCGCAACTTAGCTCTTCCACAGCACACTGGCCAAAGTGGTCCCTGAGTAGCCCAAAGTAGCTTTTCCACAGCACACTCACCAAAGTGGTCCCTGTTCACCAAAGTCATCCCTGAGTAGTTCAACGTAGCTCTTTGACAGCACACTCACAAAAGTAATCTCTGACTAGTTCAACTTAACTCTTCCACAGCACGCTCGCCAAAGTGATCCTTGTTCACCAAAATATTCCCTGAGTAGTCCAACGTAGCACTTCCACAGCACATTCACCAAAATGACCTCTAAGTATTGACACCACATTCACCAATCTGATCCCTGAGTAGCTAGACCTAGCTTTTCCACAGCAAATTCACAAACTGATTTCTAAGTAGCTCATCTTAGCTCTTCCACAGCAACCACAGTTCTTAATAGCGCAACTTAGCTTCTCCACAGCACATTTACCAAAGTGATTCCAAGGTAGTTGTAGAGTTGCAATGTACTTATCAAGCCAACAAAAGCTGCGTTTTTATCACCCGTAGGCCTGTCGGTTGTTAGGTTTTTTAGAACTTCGGACTTCAGTACGCCCGGTCGCCCAACTTAGCTCTTCTATAGCACACTCACGAAGTGGTCTCTGAGTAGCCCAACTTAGCTTTTCCACAGCACTCACCAAAGTGGTCCCTGAGTAGCTTAGCCCTTCCACAGCACACTCACCAAAGTAGTCCGCGAGTAGCCGAGTAGCCCAACTTAGATCTTCCACAGCACGTTGACCAAAGTAATCCTTGAGAAGCCCAAAGTAGCTTTTCCACAGCACGTTCACCAAAGGATCCCTGACTAGCCCAACTTAGCTCTTCCACACCACACTCGCCAAAGTAATCCCTGAGTAGCCCAACTTAGATCTTCCACAGCACGTTGACCAAAGTAATCCTTGAGAAGCCCAAAGTAGCTTTTTCACAGCACGTTCACCAAAGGAATCCCTGACTAGCCCAACTTAGCTCTTCCACACCACACTCGCCAAAGTAATCCCTGAGTAGCCCAAAGCAGTTCTTCCATAGCGCACTCACCAAAGTGATCCCTGAGTAGTTCAACGCAGCACTTCCACAGCATGTTCACCAAAGAGATCCCGGAGTAGCCCAAAGTAGCTCTTCCACAGCACGTTCCCCAGAGTGATCCCTGAGTATTCAAGCTAGCTTTCCACAGCACGTTCACCCAGGTGATCTCTGAGTAGCCCAAAGTGGCTCTTTCACAGCACGCTCGCCAAACTGATCCCTGTTCACCAAAGTAATCCCTGAGTAATTCAACGTAGCACTTCCACAGCACATTCACCAAAATGACCTCTGAGTATTCACACCACATTCACCAAACTGATCCCTGAGTAGCTAAACCTAGTTGCCTAGCTCTTCCACAGCACATTCACAAACTGAGTTCTAAGTAGTTCAACTTAGCTTGTCCACAGCAACCACAGTTTTTAGTAGCGCAACTTAGCTTCTCCACAGCACATTTACCAAAGAGATCGCAGGATAGTTGTAGACTTGTAATGTACTTATCAAAGCAGTTTTTTCCCCACCCGTAGGACTGTGGGGCTGTTAGATTTTAAGAACTTTGGACTTCAGTAGACTCGCTACTTCTGCACATCCACCAGAGTGGTCCCAGCGTAGCTCAGAGCAACCCAAAGAACACAGCACATCCACCAGAGTGGCCCACAGTGGCCCAGAGTAGCCCTTACACAGCACATCCACCAGAGTGGCCCCGAGTAGCCCAGCGTAGCCTTTACACCAGCACATTCACCAGAGTGCTCCCAAGTACCAGTTCCACAGCATATCCACCACAAGTTGACTTGGCAGGGATGCGGGGTTGCCAGGCATTAAAATATCGAAGTTCAGAAACCTCGCAAGTAAGTACTCGATGTGTGGTTTTGTTTTCAATAAAGAATCCTTTTCGCGCCGAACCGCTTTTCTCTTGTGAAGACCAATTCTTTGAGGGTGGGGAATTTCGAAGTAAAGTAATTTGGTAGGCAGTGTGGGTCCGATGTGGATCAAGTTGCATAGCTCCACCCCGGTGGGACACCCTTCTCTTTGCCATCACTTCAAGCTGATCCAGGAGCAATGGCGCAGGCCCACGAGACGTCATTGAAGCGAGAAAAGACCACAAAGGACACAGACAGCAGCTATAGCTATAGCACGTGCTGGCAGCAGAATGCCTTTTTTCCCCTGTCACGTGAGTGCCTTTTTCTGAATGTCAGTGTCAAGATGTACCAGGTTATGTGTGAGCTGCAGTTCAGCAGTCCTTTCTGAAAGCCGTCCTGAAACCCAAAACCCAGGACCGGGCCCACAAAGAGAAGCTGGAACACTTCACAAGGATTGCTGGAATTATGAAGGCCAAGTTTAACAGCACGAGATCATGTGTCATGTGCCCTGTGCATATTGGTCTAACAGTTGTCATAGAATATCAAAGATCATAGTAATTATCTATCAAATGGTTGAGCTGTCTTCTTTCACACTCAAAGCACACGAGCATGCGTTGCAAGACTTGCTGAGATTTCACGTTGCATAAACTCGTTTTGGCATAAGCGAACCGTGGCATCAACATTGAGACTCCTACAAACGCTTGCACAGCGCTGGAGAAATTACAACTCCATTGTGTGGCAGCTCGTGCCAACTACCACTAGTACTCGTAGTAAGTTTCACTTAGTACCACCATATAGAGACTCTTCACTCCTGCAGCCCGCGTTCCGGCACAGGTGAACCCATCAGCAACCTTGCAGAACTTGGACCGGTGTCACTTAAACCGGTTGAAGATGTTGAAGGTGTATCAGGTACCAGGTACAACAGCTATATAAATCAATCAGATTTACCAGTAATCTCACTTGCGGAGAATTTAAAGGCGCTACTGTACTAAGCCGGTGTTGCAGAGCGGCCGATTGATGCAGGGTGAACACCAAACCCACCCATCAGACCCATCACCCAACGGAATCGGAGGATGTTCATCTTGGGGAAGTCCATTCATGCACTGCAAATTCCAGGTTTGCTACCCAAAGCTGATGCATCTCGGTATTTTCGCGCGACAATTTGACATAGGATTCTCGGATTCGGGACATTTGGCCAGGCATGGCAAGGTCCCTCCCAACGAGCGCACCAAGCGAGAGAGATCTCAGCGTGCTGAGGAACTGAAGTTGAGGTTGCGGGAAGCAGACGACACCGACATGAAGGTAGGGCTTGTGGCGTCACCATCGCATTTTTTCAGGGCCAAAAGATCTCAGTCATGCTGGCTACCAGCGA
Source organism: Durusdinium trenchii (assembly GCA_963970005.1). Lineage (NCBI taxonomy): Eukaryota > Dinophyceae > Suessiales > Symbiodiniaceae > Durusdinium > Durusdinium trenchii. The sequence continues at coordinate 792,592 of CAXAMN010014224.1, forward strand.
GAAAGGAAACACATACAGATGTGGAACATGGATCACCAAAAATGACCATTCCAGATGACAATGCCATCAATATGAGCCACAACAACAACACTAAACACCGAAAAATACAGGAACATAAGGAACATCTAACAGTCACACATCAGATTTGGGAAAGAAAGACTCTTTGAACCAAACCTCTCTTCCAACGCTTCAACTGCCCACCACGGCCCGCTCTTCTTCCTCGTGAGGTGCATCATGAGGCACTCACGGAGACGCAAGACGAGGTGGAGGACCGGAGACGACTGACTGGTGGAGACAGGACCAGCGCTAAGGACCATGAAGGTATGGTATGGTATGCAAATGCCATGTGGATTTGGAGGCAAAGATGAAAAATCACCATCTTGCTTGCACCTGAGACCCCCTTAGGACCACTTGGAGTTCATTACGTCCCTGCAGCTTCTCAACCAGGCCATTCCGTTGACTCTGTGAGCATAGGCCTAGGCATTGGAGGGGAATCAAAACATGTCACGGCACATGAAGAGCATAAGATGTTGGACGGATGTGATGTGAATATTCCTTTGCATTTGACAAACCCGCCACAGTGCAACATGCAATGGAAGCTGTTCTGAGGGTGGTTCAAGAAGACCTGGTATCTATAGATATATCATATCTAGTTCTTTATGATGGGAAGGCACAGGCCTCACCAGCAACTCGCCAGCCATATCTCGCCAGCCATTTCATGTTGTGTTTTTGCATTTTGACCGCCAAACCATCGTCCCATCTCCAGGCAATGAGAGGTCGTGAGCTGCAGAAGTGGAAAGCCCAGGAGCCCGACTCGGGAACACACAGGTCGGTGCCCAAGAAGACTGTGTAAGTCTGGAACTATTAGGGTTAGGGTGACATCAGGTTGGTATGCCTTCCATGTCCCAAGTAGCTGAAGTTGTTTTCGCATGTCTTTGTTGTTATTGTTCGGTGGGGGATCACGCAGCAACCGCGGTTGGTCCGATGCCCATTTTGCAGGAGTCAGTAATGCAGATGTTTGCCACAAGATGTTTGAGCACAATTTATGCTTGGATGATCTCTGCGTCACTTTGGCCAGACATTGGTGCTCAGCCATTGCAGGCCCACTAAGCCAGCCTGCGTTGGTGCGAAACGTTCAAGAAACCAGAGGACCCAAGACAACTGCAGTCAGTGACGACCGCAGATTTTGCGAAGGCTTTGTTTGCACCTCCCTAGCTGCAGGAGCCCTCAGGTGCTTCACGCGTGCAACAGACTGTCACCCAGTCTCAGGGAAGGATGACATGTGTTTTTGTTGTTTTTTCCTCCCCCGACTCACCCAGAAAGGAGAGCCCAGCATGTCACGTCCGAATCGGCGTCCAGACGGTCACCGCCGCCAACCCGGTCGCCTGAGGTTCTGGTTTGAAATCCTCAAGAGAGTGATCATCGCCATGGACCCGGAATTGGCAGGGGATGATATATCAGAGACCTTGAAGGATTGGAGAGCTTTCGTGGGACTCTCGGCCGCATGCGTGATGCTGCCTGCCGACGCTGGCAGCAGCGGACGGCATTTGTTCCGTGCGGACGCGGCATTTTCAATGGCGATCAATGGCATTCTTTTTCTTCAAACGGCCCGCGGCTGCTTCCGTTCGTCGATACTGTGACACATGGTCACACTGTTACCGTTTGCCGAGCTGTAGTTACCAAGCAATTTTTGGCAGAACCGGTTGTCAAAGTCTCCTGCAGGTATTTTCTAATAGGATTTTGGGGAGCGCCCTGGACCTGATTTGATGTGTGATGACATCCAGCAGTGTGTTTCGCCACAACATGCCAGAACCAGTTGTTCCCTTCCCCAAAATGTAAAGCGCTACCTCCATACTGTGGTCTACAGTTTTCTTCCCCTTGATCCACCTTAGGAACGGGTACAGCAGGTTGGGAACTAACAAAAAATTATGTATCAGGAGGTACACTAGATCATCACCAGAATTAGTTGATGAATCAATAAACCGAGTTGAAGAGTCATTGAGCAACAGCAGTCAGGCGTCGAAACTTCGGGAGGTTCACAGGAAGATTGGCTGTACACCTTTGTGCCCACCATTCACTGGCGCGTAAACACGGGAAAGGGCATCTAGCGACGCATCTATTTGCAATCCTTGACTGTTTTGATCCTTTTTTTGGGTCAATGGGGTGAGTTGCCAAGCTTCCATGCAACCAGAGGCTTCAGGCAGCTTCGCCGGCAGAGCGCGAACAGACTGCGGCAGAAGACGAACCCCATCTCTGTTTCCCCCCCGCCGCGCAGCCGGAAATGCCCGGAGGGTATTAGAACTGTCCGTGGAACTGTCCACCCACACCGACCAAAAAAGGAGTTTCTTCGCGAAAGGTGCATACAGGAACAGTCGTCAATCACACTAAGCAACGAAGAAGTTTTGGCCCCAGTCGCATGAAGAGTACACGTCCAGGACATCCCAACCCCAAAACAACATTCAACAAAATTCCCTTGTGGCCGTGGCCTTAGGGCATACAGTCATCAACAGGAACTGAAAAGGAGTCTTGATCACCCATAGCCGCGAGACAAGATCTTGAAGAAATGTCCATGTACAACCCACAAGCGCAAGCCTGATGTCAAACCCCATGAAATGGAGGTGCACAGGCACAGCGGAGCGCGCCGGAAGGTTTGGTCCTTCCTGGATGGCGCTGCACATCCCACTCCGCAAATGGCGTCCCAGTGCGCGCCGTGATCGTCACAAGACCATCCAGCACTAGTCCCGCGGCACACACCGAAAACACACGCATATGTCCCACAACATCACAGCATTATGCACATCCTTCTACTTTCAAACACAAAGAAGCCTGACACTGACTTTCAGAATCCACACTTCTTCATCACGAAAGCTAGCAGCAGCTAGCTGGAGTTGTTCTTGCTTTAGCAAGTGAGGGGCCTGCATCGCGTGACAACTTTATATGTACGGGGTGCCCCCCTCCCGCAGCTTCAACTCCTCCCTGGGGCGTCTTTGGGATGTGTGTTTTTCCGCTGGCATAGTGGGCCATAGTGGGCCGACTGTAACCCGCTTCACCCCCGCCCTGCTAGCTTTCGTCACCGGCCTCAAGTTCCATCTTGTGCCGAAGCGCTTGGCTCCACAACTTGGTAGTTTCTTTGCCAAGTCGCCTTTCAACTGCACTTTCTTCAACAACATCTATTAACATAATGTTAACATGTCATTTATGAACCACGAGGCAATAATAACAAGTTTTTTGGCCTGCCAGGATTTTGCAATACTACTTTTAATTGCGCCAACATCCAGACCCCAAAACTGAAAAAAAATGTGTTCAGAATGCCTTCTCTCTTCATTGTGTCTCAGAATGCCTTCTTCTCCTTCTTCTCCTTTCTTCGTTTGTTTTCTTCTTTTGTGTGTTCTCTTTTTGTTTAATCTTTGACCATATATATATATACACAATATGCCTATACGTATATCAATGACTATATATATATATACATACATTTTTTCACCAAGTGTGTTAGTGTTTGTTTTCAGCCCCTTATCACGGGGCAGAGGCGCAATGCGCTTCGGCGTCGTCAAAACTCCGTGGTCCTCAGGATACCTTATTTATGCGCCTTGATGGGCATTTTCAGTGGGATGAATTTGGTCGAAGAAGGTTCGTCTTGCACTCCTGGCCTGCGGCCGTTTTGGCCAACAACACTCCCGAGCGTGGAGACTCCACCGAGCGTGGAGTCCGTGGAGGGACTGTTTTTGTCGCCGAGTCTCCATCCGTTTTGCGCTCTCGAGAGGGGGGGTTGTTTGCAATTCTCGAATAAAAGCCTGGAAACCCACACCACACGATGAAATGTTTCAGAGTTTTGGAAGCTCCGGAGGCTTGGAATTCCACTGCCTTCATTCCCACTGCTGTCTTCACAAGTGTCCAAATTGTAAAGTGATGAACTTATGCCTTGTCAGAGACTCTGAAAGCAGTGGGTGGGTTGAGTACTACGCTTTCAAAACCAAAGAACACAACTGGATTCAACTGGACTTGGTGAAGGAAAGCGCCACCGCCTCATTCTTATCAGTTTGTCCTGCTGAAGGAATCCTTGTTCGTAGGAAGGGGTAACCACCTCCGTTTTGGTTAAGCCACTGCAGAGCCTTGGATTAGAACACATGATTTCTTAGAATCTTAGAACACATCATTCTGTTGATGACTACCCACCCTTGCAACTGGCAAGTGAAAAGACGACTACAAACAAAGACATGTTTATCAGTGAACGGGTCTAGTAAAGGACTTCCTCATTTCAGGTATGTGTTTTTCCTGAATTCATCCTACTCTTTTCCTAAGCTGTCCAGATACCCGATACTGATGTGTTTTGAACCTGGAACTGGAATCCCCATGGGCACCCCTTCATGCCTTGGCTCGGACGTCGTCAGGCTGTGCTTGCCTGGCTGTTGGTTCCCATTATCCAATGGAAGATTCGACTCTTGGCCCAAAAACATCAATGTTACTAGTAGCTTCTTGCTACTAGTTACTAGCAGTAGTGGCCTCCAACTTACTGCGATGGCCTCCACCTAGTAGCTTCTTGTTCCTAGTAGCGATGGCCTCCAACCTACTTGAGATGGCATCCACCTAATAGCGTCCTTGTTACTAGACCTCTGATAAGGAGACATCAAGAAGCGCAAGCAGCCTTGTGCTGCCTTGTGGTTGGCCTTGTGCCCTCACTCTAGGATTCTTCACTGAGCAGTCTCCACACAGCCATCTCTCGATGCTTCGACATCTCCAGATGATGGGACCAGATCTTACCCGACGGGACCGTGCGCGGTCAGGGCTGGAGCCCAGGTGAGTTTGATGACAAGGAGGACAAGTATAGCCGCCTCCATGCCGCCGTAGATTTGCAAGCACCACGGCCTTGTCCTGTCCTTTGAAGGTCCCAAGAAAGAGCTGTTCCGAGCCTGACATGGCCTACTTAGAGCTGGGTAAAGTAGGAGACTGGATCCGATCAGGTTCCGGGTGCTGCATGTCAGCATGATAGGTTAGTGCTGCTCCTGTCATTCTCGGTGAGTTTTGACGGATCAAAACACATGGAGGATTTGGAGGACATGGCACCTCAGCACCAGCTCCGGCACCAGCTCCTTCCCCTACAGATGAGGCCAAAGCAATGCCGATGGTTTTGGCTTGGGCCTTCAAAGATGCTTGTCTACCCTACCCGATTATTTTATAGTGTGCGCGGAGGTTCCAGCCGTGTGCTCCGGGGCGCACTTGACCCAGTTTTGGCCCAGCAGAGGTGATTCTCACAGGGTTCCACGTGCTTTCCCTGTTCGGATGTTGTACGCATCACCCTGGAATGCAAAGAGCCTGTGAGCGGTTGGGTTATGGATTGGCTTTGTCTCAGTTACCATCAATTACCCGACTTTGTTTGTTGAAGCCACAGCTATCCTACAAAGGGTCGTTTCTGTGGTTTTGTGGTTTCCGCTCTGTGCAGAAGATCGTTTGGTAGGTGCTTTTTTCGACACCACTATACTCATACTCATACTCAGACTCTGTTTTTGGGCCATACGGCACCATACGTTGCAACGACGGAACATCCCGGAGGTTCCCCCGGACAATGTCCCGACCTGATGTTCCACCGTCCACACCGGCCCTTGGAGACGGACGGAAAACGGCCCAGCACACCCACTGCTTCGGCGAGGGAAACGAAGCTCCTCGCAGGGACGGCAAAGGGAGGGTCGAATCTGACGGACTCGTGCCTGTGAGGTTTCATCTTCTAGGACTACAATTCCATGAAAGAAATGGATGACAGATGGGCACTAAGATTTTTAGGAGGCCGGGCCTGGCTAGCCCAGGATGTGGTGCAGTACTTTCTGCAATGGACTGATCAGGCGGGCCATCTTTTTTGCGGGGGCAGGAACCGGACTTCGTGCGCGACTCAAGGGCAAACAGATCGATGCAACAGCATGATAGTTTGTGAACATGTTGTACACAACATGTGTATATATGAGCAACCGCCACAACGTGCACTGACTGATTTAGTAAACCTTGCTGAACCATGTCCTCTACCTCTACTTGACAACACGTTTTGGCAGACGCTTACAGTATAATATGTATATGGGTGGGGTATGCACATATGTTATCATATGTTTAGTATTGGCATTTCATTGAAACGACGGTATTGTACGTTGCAGCATTCCTCGGCACCCCCTGGCAGTCGTGCACTTCCACTTGCAGAAGAGATGCAAAACAACAGATCATCGAAATGACATGTTGGCAACCCGAGATGTCAGCACGTCAATCAGTACCCATCCTGAAAACTGGTAGAACAAAAAGAACACAGCGGCAAAAGCTGCTACACGTTTCTCACACGGCCGGGCGGCCCGGCTGCTACAGCACTGAGTTTGAGCATCTGACAGGTCCTTTGGGACGAGATCGTGGTGAGCATTGTAGTGGTCACTTGGCCTGATCGTCAGGTCTTGGACATCACGACCCGTTTGGAAGCGAATGAATGTGTTATTAGCGGATTAAATGTGTTGAGAACTATCTTGCGGAAGTGTGGGGGTTCCACAAACATTCCACTGCGGTGCCTTGTGGTGCTTTGCGGTGTCTCTTGAGCTTTCACTATCAGGCATCATGATACACAGCATGTGCGCATTTCTTTTTCGTGATCATGCCCCAGTCGTCTTGTTGATGTCCAGTGTGGGTCCAACAACAATAGGTCCAACCACTCAATCACACGACAGTCACGACAGTATATAGATCCATGCAAAATTTCAACCCAAATGTGTCACCCTGGCCGCCCTGCCCCCCCTTCATTGGAACCGTTTCAGTCCAGGTTGGGAGAGTGGAGTTGAAAGAAAGGTCCCTCACTGGTCACCCATCCAACATGTTGGGACAACGAGGCTTCGGAAGGTCGGGAAGACTTTGTATGGCTGAGTGGTCTCACAACGTCATCAGATGCCCTTCGAACATGGAAGGGAATCGGTCAAAGCAGAAGCTCCAGGAACACCACGGCCCGGCCTTTGAATTGGGATCCCCATGGCTCTGCACTCCGCTGCCACAGTTTCAGGTGCTCTTCGTGACAGCAGCCACTCACTGTCCACCTGTGAAGAGGGCCAAAAAGCAGGTGTCCAGCAAAGAAGGCCAGGGTCATGGCATTGTGGTCCGCTGGACATCACTCTCGACATGTTAAGTTATAGTGATCTGCATTCGGTATTCCCCTGCAGAATGCCAGTCTTCGCTGGAAGATCACCGGTGGTGAAGCGGTCCAGTTCTGTGCACCAACCAGTGCACCTGGTTGGTGCGCTGTCTCGCAGCTGCAGGTGATTGGAACACCCTGAAGAATCGATATTTGCACCTTGGCGACCCGCGACCCGCTAGTAGGTGGAAAGATGTGGGGCTTCCATACCGCGAAGTCGACGTCATGGCTCAGTTTCGGTTAGGAGCCAAGTCACTTCTAGCTGGAAAGTCCGTCCAAGAGAGAGGTGGTGAAGTTCTTGGCTTCATTCGAGCAGGCGTGAGTACTTGTAAATCTCCTGAAACCCCGCCATGCAGTACATTATTAAATGTGTTTTTGCCATTGTTGAAAACCGGAGTAGGCATTGCAGAAACTGTTCTTGATGTCTTCCAAGATGGTGAATTCCTTGGCCCCGTTTGTGGTCTTCAGATGTTTTCAGCACCTGTGGTGTCCAGGAATTTACCCTCCAACATGCTGCTGGGTGCCGGATATTCCATCAATCAGGTTGCTTCTTGGCAGGATTTGACGGAACACTTGGAAAGTTCATCACCATGATTGGAGGGGCAAAGCACCTTGAATTGAAACCTGGGGGCATTGGGTTGGACTTGGGGGCCCGATGCAACGGAGAAATCAGAGCCGCATGCTTCAAAAAATCGACGCCCTTAGTAACTTAGAGGAAACTGAACTTGGAGTCCATACAATCCTTGCACAGATTGATCACAACTGCTTCCTTCTTTGCATCTTCCAACCGGCCTCATCCGCATGCTTCCTCGTTTTAAAGAAATGCCAGACCTCGCCCCGCCAAGGCCTCCTTTTGCGTGAAGTGGTTGTCGCAGAACGTGCTGCCGCTGGTAGATAAAGAAGAGGAATTGACGGTAGGTGATTGAGTCTGTTTTGAGCATGTTTAAGCGCGTTATATTTATAATATATATGTGACATGTGTGTGTTTGAGTTGAAGCCCATGATGCGTGATGACTCGAGGGTTTGGGAGTCGGACTTTTGTCAGCTGATTTTGCAACTCAAGATGGTCTCCCACAGGCCGCTGGACGCAGGTTTTCAAATTGTTTAACCATGTTAAAGCGAATATGTATAGGATAAATATAGTTGTTTCACGGTGACGGTGACTGGTGTTGCGATGTCATTTGCTTTCATGGAGCATGGCAAAATGATGCTTCACGAGTGAGGCATGGTGGCACGGCATGTGGTGGTTTGTTTTCGCGAAGTGCAAAGCAACCATTTGTGATGTGATGAAGCGTCAATACTTTTTGTGACTTGTGCTGTGTTGAACAGCAAAGGGGTCATGTGGGTGGGTGGGTGGGTTGGTTGATAGGTCGGTTTTTGTTTTGCTGTTGCTTAGTTAGCTTGTTCATTTATGTTATATTGTTGTTATTGGTCGGTTCGTTGTTTTGTTTGTTTTTGTTGCTTTTTGTTTCTTTGTTTGTTTGATTGTTTGCTTGGTGTTCCTCATTTGTCCTTCATCATTTGTTGTTCTTTGTTATATGGTTTATGTTTGTCTCTCCTGTTCCTCTCATGCATGGCGCTCCGCAAAAACCTCCGCAAAACCAGCTCACACCCACGAACGGGCAAAGCGACGGGTGTGGCGATTGTCCTGGCCTCCACCCTAGTAGCGATGGCCTCAGTCCTGTCATAGCACTGGCAATGGTTCATAAGATGTCATGACTAGTTGGGCTAGTGAACTGCTAGCAAACTTAGGTCTACACATTGTGAAAAAACCTTTTTGCAGCCACCAATGACAGTCCTCTCCATCGATGACCTGTAGGCCGAACTGGCCTAGCAACTGCTGAGGTCCAATTTGCCTACAATTGCTTCATCAGTGTTGCAGGCATCTACCGCCATCATGCCTTGCCGATTTGATTTGCGCGTTGTTTGTCCGCATAGAAGAACAGAAGACGTGCATGCCATGGGTTGTTATGCTTTTGCATCAGCTACCAGCACGGTCAGACAACCATTGTCCTTCTTTGCTTTTGCCTGCAGGGTGAACTTTGGGCTGTCGAAGGTCAAAACGAGCCCCGTTCGTTATAGTTTTCTTTGATTTGACAGACGCCTCTCATTGAAAGAGAGGCCCATGGCTCGGCATCCCTATTCTTCTTGTTCTTCGGGCATTGGAATTGCAAGTGGCCTGTTCAATGACGTACGTTGGTCCTTCCCTGCTGCCAGTTGGTGTTCCAGCTCATCTACTTTGCAGGGATGTCACATGCAGTTCTGAGGCCTGTTTTTTTCTTTGTCTTTTTTGACAACGCTCCAGCACACTCTCACTCAAACATTTCTGGGAGCATGAATTCTGTCATTATTGCGGGCAGTGTGCTACTCCCGCACATTAAGTACAACTTTGCTCGTGTTTCGGATTGTTTGATGCTATTAGCAAGCAAGGATGCTAAATGTAAAAGATTTTGTGGGTTTTGTTTTGTGGCACCCTCTCATTCTAGAGAACCCATTTTCAGGCCCAGCTTCGTTTCGGCAGTCTACGATCCGCTTGGCCCTGCATCCCTTGGAGGCTCGATGCGCATTATCAACGGAAGAAGAGCCAACGGGCTAAGTTGATTGAGGAGTCCCTTGGCGAAACAGAAAGCCCGCCTTCGGCGAAACAGGAGACGCCCCTGCGTCCGAAAGCCGAGCAAGAACCCCGTTGAGTCGTATGAGTGTGTGTGTGTGTGTTTGTTTCCCACCCCTCAGGTGAGGGTTGATACACTCTGGAAGACTAACATGGAACCTGAAAAGCACTGGTTTGTAGAGGAACATGTCCTCCTTCTCCTCCGGGGCGCGGATCTCAACGGCAAGCGCCAGATCGCAGTGGGCAGTGTCGGACCTCAACAGCAAGTGCCTATTGCCAGATCGCGGTGGGTACTACCGGGCCGCAACACACAACACTCAAGACAACTACAAACACACAATACTCAAACACAAGCCACAACCACAACACACAACCACAACCACAAAAACACAACCACAACACACAACCACAACACACAACCGCACAGCCACAAACACACAACCACAAACACACCACCACCACCACCACCACCACCACCACAACAACAACAACCATATGAGCCACGGTCAAAACATGCGAAGACCACTTTAGTAAAGAGGGGTAGGTTTGTGCACAAAACCCTGCAAAACGATAAGGTCCACCTCAAAATCGATAACCCCAGCGCTGTATATGATCATAAGTATGCGACGAACTCAAAACACTGTAAAACGATAAGGTCCAACTCAAAACCGATGACGTCCATTTTTTGTTGAAGAAGAATAAGGAGTTTTGACCGTCCCTCATATATATTTTATTCATGTTTATTCTATAATTACTTGTGTGTGTGGCATTATGCATGGCAGGTGGTCACAGGGTGCCAACTGGACACCCTGGCGGCACACCGGCTCGAACTCCCTAAGGCTAAAATAACAATCCCAAACCCGAGGAGCCACAAGCAAAATCTAAAACCACAAAACTCACGACCATGGCAACATGCTCCTCACCATGGCATGAAAACAAATGATTGACATGTCATGGTGGGGATCACTCGAAGTAAGGTAACTTTTTCTCATGACGGATCGGTGATGGTGGAAATGGCTTTGATTTAGATGAGGGCCAGTGTTTGTTCACTTGATCAATGTCCAACATCAGGAATGCATAACATTCCTAGTGCTTTCTGGGGACATAAGTTTTGTGGGGCTGTCCATTGGTGGTCACTTGGAAGCATCTAGTTGGTGTATATAGATATATACTTAGTTTTCACATGTTGTACATTACTAATATCAAATGTTTGATTCCCCACCTTTGCCACAAATCGGTGAGGGTGTTGGTCAGGGAAGATGTGTGCGTCCAATTGTTGGTTGCGACCCGTTTTGCAATTACTGTGAGTATTGGAGCATGGCACGAGTAAACCTGCAGCCGCACCCGTCAATCTTTTTCAGGCAGAAGTTTGTTTTCGCGCAGTGCTGGCGCTGAATGTTGGCACATGCGCTGACAGGTATGAAAATGATCACGAGTTGACCGCGCATGAAGTGAGCCGCTTCGAAATGGCATCTTGGTAGTCCTTTTTTGTTGTGGGGGGGAGTTGAGGATAGCCTAGGACGTGGGCGACCTGATGAGTTCAGATCCCAAATATCGCCATTAGAGTATGTAGTTGGAGATCTTGGATGCTGTATATAGTGTACCGTGCATACTGGGGAGCCTTTACATGAAACCAAAATGCGAAACGAAACCAACCAAGCGAAGGCTACAGTGATGTGCCAGTTGGCTTTTGCCGAACGTGGACAAACCTGCGCTGTGCCAACAGAGGGTAGGATTCTCTCAAATCCATTCTGTGAGGACAGATGCCTGTTAGTGGTCAGAAAAGTCATGCATGTCATTTTCACAAGAAAGGAGTGGAATGAGTGTGGCATTGATACAGCTCTCAGGTTCCTCCATTTTCCAGGCTGTCCACTGTACCCGTTTTGTGATTTTGCTAGGTTTCTCCCTTTCTAGACACTCGTCTCGTACCCTGTTGGGCCTTTTGAGGTGCTAAAACGACTTCATGAAAGCCTTCAGGTCGTGTGCTGAAGGTGTCACAGTTGTGAATCGGTGCTCACCACCTTGAAGCGCCCAAGGAACTCAAGATGGCCAGCAACTTGGGCGACACCTTGACTCACTCCCTGGCATTTGTTTATGGCTGGGGCATCAGTGATACCTTGAAGCTCCTCGGAAGTAAAAGTGAGATCTTTGTCCACTGCCAATGGGGAGGCCACCAAGGCCTGAGGTGGGGCAAACGCCAGGGTCATGGATCATGTCTCTTCAGGTGCCCAGATTAAACCACGCCGCGATCAACACAAACATATGCAAACCTAGCATGCATTGCTTGGTTGAGAAGATGAGAAAAGGTTCGAGACCAAAGCTTTCGCTATCATTTTGACCGTGTTGACTTTGGCAGAGCCCAACGCTATTCAGAATCTTACTTGTTGGGTTTTTCACTAATGTTTGTGTTCTTGCCTTTTACTCTTGCCTTTTACATGTCATCATCAGTACACAGTGACGAGGTGGTATGGCTGGAGCCCAGAAAGGTTGTCCATGCAAGTCCGGTGAATTGCAAAGCCTAGTTAAGGAGTTCTCCCCCTGAATCAACAACCCCCCCACAGCATCCCACAGCCCTTGCTGGATAGCCTTTAGCAACACAAAGAGGTCCCGCATCACGATGACATGAAGTTTGGCAAAGATGGTGCTTCCCATGCAGCAACATCTATAGATACCAATTGTATATTCATTTGTAGATATTCCTAGTTTCCGGTGAAATCCAGGTTCCATGATCCAAACGCCATGGGTTTTCGTGCCCCAACAAAAGATCCTTTCTCCGCCGGTGTTTGTGGCGGTTTGGCCTTCCTGCCCTCTCAGTGTGCTCTACTACGCCTTTTTCATGGGCGACTTGGTCAGGGAGAGCGCCCGTTGTCTTTCGGGGATTGGGAACCGTTGCCTGTGGTATATAGAACCATCCGGTCTATGGAACCATCGGTTTGGTGTTCTTTTCTTGCTGATCGCAAACATATGCAACCATCCGGTCTTGCGATGGTGGTTCGAGCGGAGCGGAAGGGCGATGAGAAGGGCCATGAGCGTTCTGCTTTCAGCACGGGAAGAGTGAGCAGGATGTAGAATGTGGGCAATGTGGGCAACTAATGTGTCTGGGCCTGTGAAGACGAGCATCGAAAGGATCTTTGAATCCTCACTGAGTGATTTGCTTAGCAATTGCTAGGAAGACCGAAGCACTGTAACTTACCCCCTAGACAAGAACTACAGGCCCAAGCCTCCTGCGTGCCAGCAGCGACCTTTTTACTCTCGCAACCCTGGTGTGGGGAGAACAGCGACCTGAACCAGCACAGCTCAACCAGCCGTAAGAATCTTCCACCTTCAAATTCTGTTTAAAGCTCTCAACGAATAGACACCCCGCGTGAAAAAGAAAGGAGAGCGGGCGGGGTCAAAAAGAGAGAGAGAGAGAGAGACAGACCACTACAGTCAAGCAAGAATGCATGAGCAACTCCACTTGACTGACCTCGAATCCATGGAAACGGTTACTGGTCAACCAACCCGAAAAGAACATGTCATTGCAAACAAATTCCATTCGTTCTGTGCTCCCGAGTTGCTCGCATATTGAAGTTTATATACATTGAGCAAGGCCAGGGTACCTCTTCGGGATGCTTGGCAGAGGCCTTTGTTCTTCAGCAATCCAGCTTGCCAATCACAAAGCTACATCGCTTGTGAGAGAAAGTGCAAGCAAGAGGGCCACCTCCTTCCCTTCCCTTCAAGATCCACTGGTTTTTGTGCTGGATATTATGGAATTCAGTCCCCCTCGACACCAATGATTTTGTGATATTCGATAGATGACATACATCCACATGTCTACTACTGTACCCTTTTCACTTTGTGTGGAGCTGCTGTTTTGAGGCTGCGAAACCTACACAAAGCCCACTCGACAGCAAGGGACAGTGACCGGATGACCCTGTCGCAATGGCGGTCGGGACAACCAGGTGTGGAAGCAGATTGTGGAAGCAGATAGACTCGGGAGTCGGGAATGGAGCCGGGGGTATCCGAAATTTTCGTTTAAACCTGGAGCCAACTAGGGAGTTCTGTAACAACTTGCTAGCAATACGACTGTTTTTGATATGATTGCATTTCCAGCAATCCTCTGATTTGAAGTACTCATTTGATTCAGTGAATATATAGTCCGATCTTGTGTCCCACTGGCAATATTTTTAGAAAGGGGCCATGAGGTGCTCCAAATTGAGGAACCATGAGTACCTTATGACACCTTGGATTTGAAGATCCTTTTCTTGCAAAAAGGCTTTGCAGTTATGAGCTTGCCGTTCTCAATGTCAGGGCGTAGGATTCCCACACCTTCTATAGTGTGCGCTGGACTATTCGCGAAGCCAGCACCTGAATTATCCTGAACTACCAGCTTGGCAATCTAAGCCACACAAACATAGGAAAGCAGGTTTCAAGGCCTGATTTGGAGAAGCACGGAGAAGCATTGTCATGCCGAAAAGCACACATGCTGCTGCATCAGTTTGTCATGGCCTTGTTTCCTGCTTATGTTGTGTACTTGAGTGGCTTGGAGCCCAGCCATTTTCCCAAGAGTGACCCATGAGTGACCCGTAGACCCTGCAGTACCTAGGGAAACATAGGCATGTTCCTCATCGCAGTGGTGGATCCTAGGTGTACCTATCAAGAGGTTTGGTACTATGCGATTGTCGTCACCGGTGTCCTCGGAGACTTGGAGGAAGTCCAGGAAGTCCAAGACGAGTTGAGTGGGGGGCTGTGGGAGCAGGAACTGCAGACCATGGCAGACACCTATTGAATCCTATTGAATGGAACCTATTGAGGGCTATTGACACCTTGTACCATAGGCTCCCAGCCTCCCAGCTCCACCATCCGAGGATACTATATTCGGACCTTGAGCTCCTTGGCACGGACCGGGTGGTGGCGGACCCCGCGCGGCACGGACCGGGCCGTGTCACACGAGGCTCCCTGTGTTTCTTCAACGAGAACGATCCCACGATCGGTTCAAAGAGGCAACAGATCTCGAGAGCTTCTCCTTCAGATGTTTCGAGACGAAACGGTGTTTGTTTGCTTTTTTGTGTCGCCCACCCAGTGCTTTCGTTTTTTCTTGCACTTCCCAGTGCTTTTGGATGTGGAGTTGCCCGATGGAGACTGTTTCAAGAGGAATCAAGACGAATGATGTGATTAACCCAAATCACATCCTCAAGCGCTCACACTTCTGTCACACGTTGAGGGAGGTGTGGATATCCAAGCTCACTCAGGTCAGCAGCAGTACCGGAGCACTGCGAGCAGATCTTATCGGACTTTGATGATTACAGTGCTTTGAAAGGAATTGGGAAGTGATGGCCATTAGCGGCTGTAGGCGCTCCAATCTTCAATCTGCAAAGAGTATCCAGAAACAGCAAAAGAGCAGTTTGCATTAGTGGTCGCTAGTGAAATGTGATTGAGTTTGCACCAGCCTTCGACATGCGGGCGGCTTTTTGCGCAATGCGCCCCTCAAGCAAGGACCGGGGATTTTTGAAGTGATTTTTGACAGCCCATGTGAGATTTGTGTCCGGAGTTTTATTGCGAGAGCTGCAGCTCCAAGCTGTTTGGGTGGGGGTTGACTTGCTGCAAAAGCGGACGTGCCCAGCAGAGTGGCCAGCAGAATTTCATTCGGCCACTTCGACTGCCACGGTGTGATGCCGGTGACGGAGCGCCCAGGCGATGTCCTTGACGGTGGGATGGGCCTGGATGAACGTTTGCCAGCGTACCACCGACACCTTTGTCGATGCATGGAACGAGGTGACCTCGGATGAACATGAACTGGCTGAATGCTTGGTGATTGGGGAACATGAAAGGACCTCAAATGTTCACTGGTCAGTGTCAAAGTCTCTTTTGTAGGGATTGCGGCCGCGTGCCCGAGGCCCTCGTCACACATCTCATGGGGTCATGTAATTCATAATCGGCTTGGCCGAATGCTTGGTGTAGCAAACAGGGATGGAATGAACTACCGTGTTCGTCAGGTGCGGCCCAGCATTTGGACAAAACCCTTGTCCTATTTGTTCATGCTGATCTTCGTGTACATTTTGATGGTTGAGATCTATTTCCAGATGCTTGACGTGCCTCAACTTGAGAGGGAAAGGGGTCAATGTCAAGACACGATTAATAACCCCCCAAGAACAGGCTCCGACTGTTTTTGGAGAGGCCTGCGGCCTGCCCCAATAAAAAACAAAAGTACCAGCATGCAGCATTGAGCCACTAGAGTTCCTATAACTCTTCGTTAATCTTGTTGTCTCATCAAGCTGCAAGATTATCTCACAGAGGTGCAAATCATAGTGAATTCCGTACCCATGAAAGGAAAAGAAAGGGCAGGCAACAAGCCCGGAGGCGCAGGAAGGCTCGGTTGTATTAGGGTGGCATAAAACATATACAGTATATATAGGTTTGGCCGGAATCAGGAATGGGGATAACCCCCACTTGGTGTCTCTGAGCTGGTTGTCCTGGTTTGGCGGCAAACTTTGGGGAGACTAGAGGTTAAGTGCTCAAGAGTGCTCTTTCTTTGTGCGTTCGCGGTGTCATGTTGACGCTGGCCTTGCATAGCAAAAAAACAGAGTGAAAGTATGTGAAAGTCTTATAGAGATAGATAGGACAGTTGACAGTCGTGCTCGTATGACCGGATTGATGGGAAAACAATGAGTTTAAATCCAGGGTAGACAGAGATCCACGGAGGGAATCAAAAGAAAAGAAGCAAAAAGGCAAGGGGAGAAGAAAGAGCTTAGCAACAACAGACGATATGTATGTATATCAGTGAGGAAGGATTCGTTTGACGGGGGTTTCTGGAGTGAAAGTTGCCAGTTCAGGAGGAAATGTTGGTTGGGAATTAGCTTTCTATTGCTTGCCAACTCTTGTGGAAAAGTGCTTTGGTTAATGAGGGGAGTTGTATTGCATAACTGTACATTGCAAATTACGTCTCCTGCACGAGAATTTGCATTTAGGCAGCTGTTGGGATTTGGCTCGGAGATATTTATACAAGAGGGAATAGATATATAATATATACATATATATAATATATACATATTATATATATATAGATCAACACTATTCGGAATTCGTGCGTTGCCGACCCTATTTCACGGGGTGAAAGAACGGTGAGTACTAGTACTGTTCTTCTTGAGGTTCCTGATAGGCTTTAGAGCAAGATAACCGCTTCTGTGGCGCAAGCGCGTGAATGCCGGCCATCGTGGGCTGCGCTTTGATCCGATGTCCAATGTGAGACATTAGATCCCTCCGCCATTTGCAGTGCAGAAAGCATCAGAATCATTTCCTCGCATCTCGTACCTTGAGTTTGTCCTAGTACCTGTAACAGTAAGAATTCTTGAACAAGGCCTTTACTGACATCATCCACTGCTACAGGTAATAGGACAGGCCCAACTCGTACCATCTCGTACTTCCTGTTTAAGATAGGCCAGTGTTTTGGGTCATTTTGGGTGTGCAGTTTCTTCTTGAGGCAGCGCCCCTAAAGACTAGTAACGGGGTTAGGAGTGCGACTCTCGCGATTTGTGGGGGCTACTCGCGCTTCTCGTGTGCAAGGCTTACATGGGCCTTGCTTGTGCCAGTACTGTAATTAGGCAGAGGGTCGCAGAGTAGACTTCATGGAGTCGCCTAGTGGCCTAGTGACCAATGACCAAGGTTTTGTCGTGTCTCATCTCGCTTGCAATGCGTTGATGGTTTCCTACATGCTCTCTCATACGGGTTGTTTGTTGCATGTGGCTATATACATGAGCAGCAAGTCGGTCACCAATGGAAAGAACCGTCCCACTGTATCCCACTGTAAGGAAAAGAGTCTCACAATGAGTCGCTTCCAACAATTCCACGACCTCAGGAGTTGCGCTTCATCAAACGGGAACGAGACGAGTTTCACGAGGCCACGACTTCGGGCCCCCGCGGAAGAGTTACATGTGGTGTGTTCATTGACCACATGCTGAAGGAATCCCAACTAATGTAGACTTAGACGCTTGTTGAGAAGTGGGTAGAAGGAACCATTCACTTGCGACCCTTCATGTGGAGGCACATGCATTTTGAATCTGGAAATCCTAGTGTTCTTGGTATATTTACAGTTGTACACAGACATTATATATATATATACTATTACATCTGCCCTTTGACGGACCTCCTTTTTTTGCCAAAAGTGTGTGTGTGTGTCGCAGAAAAGGCAACCCATCATTATCGGGCGGTCTGAGTGACAATATCCTGCCGGGTGGAGATTTTGCTTCCTTTGCAATTTGCACCTTGCAGGCGTACCCAACCATTCCAGACAAAGAGTTCCTTGGCAAACGGGACAGGCCCAATGGGATGTGTGAAGAGAGGGAGAGAGAGGTGTCAAGAGGTATGCTGTTTGGGCTGCCTTTGGTGTGTTTGTTGATGCTTAAGACATGCTTAAGGAGTTTAATTTTTTTTGGCGATTTGCGTTTGGCGTCCTTGGGATCAGCAACCCAGCCACCAAGCAAAGGTAACTGGCTGGCGGAGTCAGGAATACTGCTAAGCCTTAAAGGAATTTAATCTATATGTACTATATAATACTTTATAATGTAGACATATGTAATAAACCACCCCTTTGAAGAGGATTTTCAATTCAATCGGGGGGGGGTAGTAATCAAGAGTCTACATTATATAATAACTATATATACAATCAGATTGCTTTTGGTGTGCCCAGCCAGGGCGAAGGTTGCGTTCTTTGTCAATAGCTAATGGGTGTTCCATGTTCCATCCAAGCTGTTCAGACGACAAACAGTTCAGACAAACGGTGTCCTTGGCTTCATTCAACCTACCCCAAAATGAAAGTGGCTGTCGAAGTTTCTTCACGTTATTTTGCGCTTCCTACTGATTTTGCAAAACCTTAATGGCATTCACGAGGAAACTGCCCCATGCCCCGAAACCGGGTCAGAAGATATGCATTATGTGGTGAATTTGGGTGCCAAAATTGTGTTTCTTTGGAGATCAAAAGCGTGCATTTTGGAGATCAAGCCAGCAGCTGGGCTCTACACTGTGGCCCAGTCGCTACCGGACTGACGACCCGGTTGTGTCTCAACATCTGGAGCGTACCAGTTCGCACCGAGGGAACGTTCCACCATCCGCAACTTGATGGAAAGTGACTCGGCCAAAAACAGATGAGCAAGTACATAGATAACGGGCACCAAGGTGTATTAAAGAAACACATTATTTTGTTGTATACTTTGGTACGTGTTACATTCTCGAGTGGCAATACAGATTCGTTGGTCACCGTACATGGCCAAACCCGCAGTTCCTTCTTTCACCCCGATCTTGGGATCCAAGAGCATGGATATGTTGGTTTATTGGGCAAGGCATGGCAAGGCATGGCACCTGTCAGGCGGTGGCCAAAGCATGATGGCTGACGCTGAAGTTCTTCCAGAGCGAGGATGGAAGTTTGTGCTGCATGGTTTTTGGGAGATGGGCAACTACTCATAAGCATGACATGCAATGCTGTTCCAGGCTGGTCATTGGACTATACGGCTATACGTATATAGAATAGATGAGAATGGATGTGTTTCTTGACTGAATAGTATTGCCGTTGCAGATGTTATGCTCTTTTGCATGTGACTACGTACGTACTGGTGATTTGTCAACCGCACTGGACCAACAATGCCCAAGCTGCTCCAGGAGGTCCTTTCTCGCAATACTGCTGATGGTTTTAACTTTGAACATGTTTGCGGTGATGAACAAGAGCCCATACCACCCAAGATTGCCCAAACCTTTGCACTTTTCCACATGCATGCATGAGCACCCTGTGTGGGTTCAACTCATCTTTCAAGCCAAGATCCGATATGAACCTTTTTGTGAAGGGCCAGCCATCCAAAGCATGGCCCGAATCCATGATCGGTTAGCCTCTAGGCCTTGATTGAACCATATGGCTGTTTGTGCATTTGACCGCTGGAACTGCCTGTCTTCCTTGATGCAACTCTTCGGTCTTCGTCCGCAGGCGAGCAGTCCACGGCGCCCAGCGACTCACCGGAGCGATCGCCTCCAATGAATGCTGCAGAGCGGGGCGTTTAGGCAGCCGGACAGCCGTTCTGGGAAGGGCAGGAAGGGCGTGAAGCGCGTTCTGGAACACCCAGAACCAAAGCACTGGGCCAGTCGCACTGGGCCAGTCACGCACCACCCGTGGAAGTTGATGTTCCATGATGCAAGGATGTTTCCAAATTTTGGGTGAAAGAAGGTGGAGCAAGCATGTGAAAAGAGTCTTTTGTGAGATTGACCACTTGACCACGCTTCTCCTGACATTTTGCATGTGCCTGTTTTGTTAGTGCATGCCGACATGCAAGCACACAAAAGCTGGCAAGAATCAAGTTTTCAGGGCCTGGTTCACCATGAAGCTTAATCAAAAGTGCTGGCGTCCTACACTAGCTATATTAAAATTTGAACTACCACCATCATTTGACACGACTTTTGCCAGGAACGGTGCCTGGCAGGCACTTCCAGCCGGCCTCGCGCCTCGTGCGGCCAAGAGACAAAAAAGGTCCATATAAAAAGTGATCCCTGAAGAGAGAGTGGCACGGTTTCCTATACACTTTTAGTGGGAATCTACTTATTACTAATCTATTCTATCTATTTGGGGTTCATGGGGTTCTCTATGTAGGAAAACAGCGGTCCAAACCTTTCAGGATCAAGGAGCTTCTGGGAACATCACTGGCGAAGCATATGCTTCGCATATGCTTCGCCATGTGCAAGTGTTTGGACTGAGCCCATTTTCTGGGTTTTGTACCCAATCTTTGGCGGTGCAACGCAAACACTGGCATGCTTTTGGGAGGCGATTGATGATTCTTCAGAGGTGGTTGAAGGCTGCATGATTTGGGGCAGAATCAAGTAGCCAAATGCAGATGCATGTATAGTCATTTAAAGTGATGGTTATGGGCATTGGACAGGGACATGCCGAGACGATACAGAAGCTTTAGAATATTTAAAGTCTTCATTCCCACTACACGATTCACACTTCATGTTGGAATATTGGATGCTCGGCTGACGCTTCCCACATATCATGTTAAGCCCGCCTTAGGCGACGCGCGCGCCCTGGATGATGGTTGCTGGTGTCTACATCATTTGGAGCTGTCCAGCCAGCCATGAGGGCAGTGTGAGATAGGAGTTGGAAGTCTGAACATATGCAACTTGCAAAACTTGCAACAGGGCAGTATAAGCGGACATGTATGGAATCTCCTGATTCAAGATGCATCGGAAACTGGGGAAACCATACTCATACCTGATTTGTTGTTTGCAACTGTTTCAGAAACTTTGAGCATCACTTCGGCACAGTGAGACAGGTTGCATTGGTAGATCGCAGCCATTCTCAGGATCGACTGTGCCTGCGCACAAGGCACTCGGCCGTTTTTGCGCAGTGACACTAGTCACTAGTAATAGACGTGCTGGCCAAAACAAACAAAATATATTATACTACTATATATATATATATAAGAGCCCCTCAGGCCCTCAGGAGTCACAGACCAAAAAGGATGTCCAGTCGCTGCTGGCCAGCGCGGTTTGCAGACCGTTTTTGGCAAGTCTGGAAGGAGGATAGAGATTTGTGTGAATCTCAGCGATGCAATCCGGTCCAGCTTGGCACCGTGACAGCTGAATGACGTCGAAAGAATGATGAGGCGCATCGCCCGTCCAGAAGGCAGAATTGATCATCTTGAAAGGCTTGAAAGGTCTCTTATCAATAGTCACATCAGAATATCATACCCTACTAACCCTACGGCCCTATGGCCCTAAGTGGAGCATCGTGGAACATCGGGGCAGTTTTGCTGTGGAACATAGGGTTTGGAAGGACGACCAGTAGTGCAACCCGTTTGCTCACAGTGCAGCCAATATCCCGCACACTGACCGCAGCATTGGGCGCTGACCTGGAAACGAACTCCTTCGCTGAAAGGTCGGCATCTCTATCCTCTAGACTCTAAACGCTATTCTTGAGTCCGCTGGAGCTCACGGGGTTATTTCCCAAACCTACGCCACCAACTTGGCGCTCAGAGTTGCTGGAAAGCGCGACCTGACTCAGCATGACTAGCACAGGAAGGAGACCGGAGCATTCTAGAAGAAAGCTGGCCACAAGTCTTTGACGAAACTAGCCACCCCTGAATCTGCACACCCATTGGAGGCCCATCGGAAGTGTTGCAGTGGCGTGACCAGCAATTCTGAGAGGTTCCTGTCCATCTTCATTGCAGGACGATCTAATTCTTGGTAGTTTGGCTGTTTGTGCGGGCCAATCCCATCATTCTATCATCCATGTTGGGGAACGATTGGAGGTCGGTGGGAACAGCGCGACCTGGGTCCTGCAGGCATTTCTGCGGCCGCCCCTTCCGGGTCCGCGGCGACGCTGGCACCCAGTCGTTCCGGTCTAGGGACAAAAGCGCCACCCGGTTGCGACCCTAGGACCAAGCCAGCTTTGCTCCGTGTTCCAGGTTTGAAGTCATGTGAATCACCCGAAAGGCTCATGAAATCTCATGAATAGCGGCATCATCATTTGCGTCCCCAAAACTCAAAGGCTCATGTCTTGGCTGTTCTTTTTGGGGCGATGTGAGTTGGGCAACCTGGAAGCCATGAGAAGCCATGAGACTCCAGTCCGCCACGCGGCCAAACGAAGTGTTGAGCCACGGGGAGAGGGAAGAGGAGACTGAAAGAACATGGCAGCAGGCAGAAAACAAACTGGCGGCCGCGGCGGCCTCGATGAAAGCTGGCCTGAGAGAGCCAGAGAAAGAGACTTTGTAAGTAGCCAATCAGCTGCGAATTTCGCCCTGGTTTCATCTACAGTGTGCAGGCAGTGCCTGCAAGTGGGTTTGAAGGAGTTCGTAGACTATTTGCTGAATAACGACCAGCGGAAGTTCATCTCAGGGTTAGAGGAATATCCTGAATATCCTTGATAAATGGCCAAACCTATACTCTTCAGATTCAGAGTTCCCGGCAATTCTTGGGTCAACCCCACACCGGGCTGCCAGGCCTGGACACTGAATCTCATTCCGGACCTTTCCCAGCTATGTATGTCCAGATTCCAGATGCCTTGGCTGCCTTGTTTTTTTCGTGAATCGCTTGCAGGACTTGCAGAGGAAGGCTCGCCCAAGTCCAAGACAAAGGTGCGGTTCCGATCATCTTTCACCGAGAAAGATGGGGGGAACTGGGGCCCAAACATGCCCAACAAGTTTTCAACCACTTCCTGTAATGTAGAAAACTCCCCTTTGAAGATCCTTGACAAGGTTTTACAATCCAAGTGGGCAGGTTTTACTATATATCATTAACATTCTACTCGTCCATCATAGATTGAGGGGCTGTTGGATTCTTCCAGCCACCCAGACTGGGCACCTGTGTTGGTCTGGAGACTGGGCACCTGACCAGATATCGACGCCGAAACCTGGCGAGCTCGTGGTTGCCAGTTCAGGGGCCCCCCCCGTCCCCAACCTGAGACGAAAGGAAGCGAGGATGGACGGAGGATGGAAGTCCTTCGAACCCCTTGGGCTCGGCTCTTTTGGAGGCTAGACCCAGACAGCGGCACACGGCCCGAATATCAAGCCACCTAGAGCATA
This sequence comes from Durusdinium trenchii, assembly GCA_963970005.1. NCBI lineage: Eukaryota > Dinophyceae > Suessiales > Symbiodiniaceae > Durusdinium > Durusdinium trenchii. The sequence continues at coordinate 815,885 of CAXAMN010014224.1, forward strand.
TCAAGGTATCTTTCAAGATCAAGGAGCTCATGTATATAATTAGAACTAGGAATGGGTTTGAGCCATGAGCTGTCCTGCCCGAGGGTGATGTTGGGGGAAGAATGAACTCAGCCAAGCTGAGATATGCCAGGCCAGCACTACAACCACTGGCCCAAGCAACTCAGCTGGAAGTGGAATGACGGCCTGAACAGCTGATGTGTTTGGTTTTGAGCCTGCTTTGAGACAAATTAAGCAGCCTGGTTTATAGAAGGAAACCGCACCAGCACCTTGGCCAACGAAGGCCAAACTCACGGCTGTGAATGTGTGAAGGTATGGGATGCTGCTCTCTCATGTATGATCCACACGTTTCCCGATCTGTTTTTGGGCTTAGGCAGCTTGTCTATACTATAGTGATGGATTTATCAAAGGAATTTTCCCCCCACTAGTGAGGGTCTCTAGTTTTTATGTCATGTCAGTGTTTCCCACCTCCGCCATCGCCGATTTCCACGCAAACCGGTCCCGGTCACGACCGGGACCTCTGGGGCGCACGACGGCTGGTCGGACATCGAAACAACACTTTGTCGGAAAGGATGGTGGGATGTTGTGACAGAATGTCAGAGCACATGTCAAAATGGGTGGTTTAACGGTTTAACACATGTCAGAACAACTGGTGGATGTGACGGCAGCACAAGTGTCGGAACACATGGCAGAACTAATGCGGCAGAACACATGTTAGAACAGAAGTTGGACCATAAGAGCATATATAACGTCATATATTATGTTAAAACATATTAGAACACTTGTGGCCCGCAATCTTCCAAATCGCCTCCAAGGGTGGGGATGACTCGATAAAAGGTGATTGGTTGGCGAGTGTCGAGCTGTGTTCCCATAAATAGTGCTTCGGCTCGGGAAGGCACCATTGCGAAAACTAGTTATTTTGGTTTGCCACAGATGCTGCGATTCGCGAAAGTGTGGGGCCTCCCCCACGGTCCAAAAGGCACCGCTCAGTTGGGATCATTCTTTGGGTAGTGCACGCAATTATGCCTCAAAGAAGTTCATACGAAGGGTTAGTTCCTTGGACCTGTGGCCTGAGGTGTTGCCGTCCAGGAAGGCCCCACACTGGTGTATTGTTAGCTCAGGTTTCTTGCCACATATCGACAAGGTCAGCAAAGGCACGGATCTTGGGCCAGGAAAATTGGTGGCGGTGAAATGGCAGCCACTGTGAAATAGTTTTGGCATGTTTTGTTCCAGACTCCAGATTTAAGTTGACGACTTAGTTTCGATAGAACAGCACCTTCAAAAAGCATCTGACAAAAAACATGCCCAAATCTCCCATGTTGACCTGGCGCTTGAGAACGCAGAGGTGGCGTTGCTGGAGGAGAGCGTTGCCAGTGGGCTGGGTTTAGGGTTGGCTGGGAAGGGTATACTCTTGGGCCAAGCGGCAAAGAGGGAAGAAACAGGGCACCAGGCTGATTGGTTTTCTTGGGAAACAGGGCACTGGTTCCAGTCCATGTTTGCGCACGAAGAAGCTCGATCGATCGGATCGATGGACGACCGCGCTCCGCATCGCCCACGGTTTTAATTGACCCCAGCAGGTCGCGCAAGGCGACTCAGCGAAAGGTTCGAGGCACAAGACATGCAAGAGGATATGGAGTCTATTGAATAGATGGAACAACTCCATAGCAGCAATATAGACTTGAAGTACAGACCCCTTTCGAAAGTGGATGTGGACTCCTGGCAGCTAGCTAGGATGGCGCATGCCTGAGTGGCGGCAGAAGGCAGGATTATAGCACCGGAGATTTGGAACTCCATCAAGGCGGAAAGCGTAGGCGGATCCCCACAAAGATGGCTAAACAGCATGTTCTCGTTGATTCTCGTAAGGTTTCTCTCAAGAAGTGCCAGATCATCCTGGAAGTCCAAACACTATATTAATGTTGCTCCACTGAAGTAAAGGAAATTCCCTTCCGGGCAACAAAAAGACAACTTTAAGAATAGTCTTGGACTTCCAGAAAGTACAATAGATGTTCATGAAGACTCCTTCAGTCTCTTGCAGACACCGGAAAGCGATGTGTGCTCCCAACCGATGACCGATCGAATTGTAGATGAAACGTCACTTGGTGTGAAGCATCATAACTGTCATGTTCCAAGTTTTACCAGCTCCATTGAGAGGATGTAGCTGCTCATGATTGCGCCTCAAACATCCGCGCACTTCATGTCATGGGTCTCTTTTTGCTTCGCGAACTAAATCTGTTTCTTAACCAGGCTTTGCTACTATGCATAGTCATATTATGTCATATTGCACCCATCAGCTGGATTCAGCTTTGACATGTGTTTGTCTTGCCGGAAGCTGACATCAGGCTGCCGCTTGACCGGATAGTCGGTCTTCCTGAGTCACGTCGGGTTTGCGTGAAGGATGCCATCCACGTATGACAGAATCATTGAAGAAACATGTTGCACTTCAAAGACATTGCATTTTCCAATTCTCTACAAACAGGCCGTTGTTTCGTGTGTGTTTCTACTTTCATGTTAGTCAGTCGAAAGGTATTGTGTGTCTTGTAAGTCCTTTGACTTTTTTCAATTCCTTTCAGAGTTGAAGTAATTTGATGACTCAGCCAGTTCTGACACTTCTGATCTCCAAGATTGGATCTTAGGCGATCTCATTCCAAGCATTCAAGCACATTCATTGGATCCCAGCCGGGCATTTACATGGTAAGTCTCCGAATTCACACATACCCGCTTCAAAAAGGAAGCTGGAAGCTACAAGGAAGGGCGCCGCAATCGGCGCCGTCTGCGTAGTTTTGCAGGTTCTGTTTCGATCGTGTGGGCTATGGATGTACGCCTCTTGGGTGGCGGATGTGCTGGGTTTCAGGTTGAATCTCAATGCACACAGAAGTGTGTCTCTATTTCATTTCTAGGAGCAAGGACGCTACTAGGGGCTCCTGGCCATACTACAGGAACAAGAAGCTGCTAGGAGTTACTAGGAGCAAAGGGCATAGCTACTAGGAGCAAGGACGCTACTACGTAGGACTACCGGGCTCCATTTGGAACGTTCGTCCCACAGTGACCTTCTTGGCCATCAGCCAGCGCTGGAGCGGCCAATGCTTCTTGTGAGATGGCAAAGTGTGTTGCACTGACTCCCTGGTCAGCTTTTTTGTTTTGGAAATCCTGACCGGCATGTCCCATTGCCTGTTGCAGCTATTTAGAGAGAGGCCTTTACTAACCATCAACATCCATTGTTACTTCTACTAGGCTTTGGCACATTTGCTTGGAAGCTCGCCTTGCGACCCATCATGACCCATCCCCTCGCTTGGGCAGTCTCGAAGAGACCATTGCCCCATTCGCCGGGAACAAGCGCACCACGGCAGGTTCACTGTCAACAGCCCCGTCATAAGTCCAGTGTAGAGACTTCTACCTGATTGAGGAACTGGGTGAAGAACATTCACCAGGAACTGGGCAGCTGACTCTGCCCCACACTTCGAATATTCACCAGGATGTGTTTTGATTCAATCCTACTTGGAGTGAGGTGAGAGACTTCACACAAAAAAAAACAAAGTAATACTGCACCCTGCTGTTCTGATGTGGAGGCATTGAAACACGCATTCTGTGAGTTCATCATTGGATGGGGTACACGCACTGTGGGTCTCCTCAACCCTCCCTCCCTGCCTCCATCCCTCCCTCCCTCCCTCCCTTCCTCCCCCCCTCTCAGGTCATAATGTCCTTTGTTAAACTGGAAAGTGCAGAAAAGCAACACCCTACACTACGAATCAATTGATCAAATCCTATGAAGCAAGCATCTCTTTTTGGACCCACTGGTGTTCCGGGTGATGAAACCCAATGTATATCAAAGCACCATTTGACGAATCGGTGAACCGGGCTGGCTTTTCTCGGCCATGAGGGTTTCACCCTCACGGGGGCGCCAATTTCGGGCTCGCGGCCTGCTGCCCCGCCCCCAATAGAGACAGATGCTGTACCTGGAGGCTCCACTGGAGATGTGCTTAATTGTTGTTGAAGAGGTATGCAGCTTGTTGTGGGGAAATGATGAATGCCTAGCTAGCGCCCGACAATGCTAGGATAACTGCCTTTGATTGTATATTTCATCAAATAACTGCAGTTCTTCATGTTACGTGTTTGACGGGCTTCCAGGCCACATGCTGCACCTGAGACTGGCATTTTCCACAACAATGACCAAAAAGATCAAAAAAGAGACTTCTGCAGACATGCCGCCCAGACAGGACGTGAATGATGTTTTATGCCATGGGCCTGCAGTGATATGATGTTCCATCAGCACTCACCATCGGTTCCAGGTTCCGAGCCCCTGTGTGCGCTCCGGCCACCGTTCGCACGGAACGGTGGCCCTGGTGGCACCCAGCGCGCCAAGGCGAAGTGTCGATTCCAGACTCTGGTGCTGCAGCTGCCAAGGCCTCAGGCGGTGTATGAGACTTGGGCACACCACGACACGAGATGTTCGCCTGGAATGAATACGTGGAGCTAATACGTGGCGCATCATTAGAATATGTGCATATATGTGATCATGGGGAGTGAGATGTGGACATGCTGATCATAACAGATGGGATTGGATCCTTTTCAGCGTTCCCAAAGATTGGTGAACTGGAATGAATGCACGAACCACGCGCCCCCCGCCCCACTGCACCCGGTTTCTGTAGCCTTTTTGGGGGGCCTGCCAGCCAGCTGAGGAGATCATTGTTGAGGCACAGCAGCGGCTGATTCTTTTGGCCCGGCTGCCGAGAGATGTGCTGCGAGTGCCAGGGAAGACCGGCTGAACCAACTCCACGTGGCTTGGGTGCCAGGCATTTGAGCTGTTTGCTCGTGGGAGCTACTAGTAGCTTACTTATTCTGCACGAGTGTCACGCAACTCACTGGCCAAAACTTAGGCTCCAACACTTCGACTCTACAACAGGACCGTCACAGCTGACACATCTTCTGGGCTGACGTGGCACCATGTGTGCGGCACACGTCCAGGGCAACGGGTGATCTTCATTATCTAGAGGATTGGAATCACCAGGGATACTTGGGCAGCCCTAGTTCTTAAGTAAAGAGGAGAATATTGTATGCATTAGTACAGGGTCTTCTCAGTCTCCTCCCGGGCACGTGTATACATTTTTCGTGATACAGTCCCTAGGGATCCACGTACCTTCTTGGAAGGTACTTGGACCCTCCAAAACTACATCATCCTACTTGTACATCAGAGAGTATTCAAGCACCTTCATTATCAGAGGGTATGGGGATCCATAGGGGTTTCATTGCCTCCTCGAAATGGGAGATGCCGTTTCTCTCTCATTCCTCACCTGTTTCTCAAAACGTTTCAGCATGGCGTTCACTTGGTGAGCCTGTGTCTTCGATTTCTCCGAACAACGGAGTGAACATGTGAAACATTCCTTCTTGCTCATCATACTGTCAGTCAGACGAGACAGCATCACATGCACGCTAAACAGAAGCTGTCGACTTGTGTGTGGCCGTCCGCTCCCCGCAAAAAAGGCAGTGCCCGCCCAAAAAGTCCAAAAGTCAAAAGACTGAACTCTTAGGTGGTGTCTCAGGCAGCTTGCGGCTGCAGATGTTGTCGCAGGCCATTTGTTGGTGAACCTCCAGCAATGCTCGGCACTTGCCGTGGTATTTGAACTCTCGTACGAGCTGCTCTTAGCGAGTTAGGGATTGCATTTGGATTGTGTATAACGTTGTATGGTGTGTATCACATATTTTGAGGCCGGTCACCAGGCTCCTCCACATCCAGAACGCACCGCCAAGCCTCGGGTCTCTGACTTGTTTTGATGGAATTGCTGGGCCAATGTCATACCGAAAGAAAGGCTTTGGGAGTGTTTTCCTACCTTGACTGGTGAAGCCACCCCCAATGATTAATATATTGCATGATTATATACTATATATATTATATATTCATACATTCTCTGGATGGGGTCCTTTCAGGACCCGATTTAGTTTGCTGCTACGATTCCTGGATGCATTGCAGCATGAGGTGCCCGATGGTTTGCCCTGGGACATGTGAGACAGCGACTTGAGTGTACTGAGTGTACTGACTATACTTCATTGGATGCCTTTGGGATGCATTTGGTGATTGCAGTGCCTCACCAGATATAGATAGGATTGTGTATTGTTTAGTGTGACCACTCCGACTGCATTGAACACACGTAAAAAAGTAGTTTTGGCAGAAGGGTTCCAACCTTTGCAGTGTGACGTTTGATAACCCCAAATATTTTCGAGTAGTGAAACGAAACTGACTCTTGCACAACCACGCACGTGTTCCAATGATTTGGGAGGTGCTCATGCTGCATGTGCCTCCTACTGCACTTTGCGATGTGAGCTTCTCAGAAATGCCCGGCAATCCCACATTCCATCGAAAAGCTGAGGGGTTGACCTCTCAGTTGGAAGAGGTTCCGAGAGCCCTAGCCTTTCCGCACTGATCCTGTTTTTGTGATGAAAACCAGGAGATCAATGAAACAGTTGCGTTGACCACAGATGAGGCGAGGGATAATGAGGGTGTCATATTTTACCAGGAAATGAGCACTGACTAAGACAGGGTTCAATCAGATTTGCCACGTAATTTTGCATTTTGCAGAAACATGCAGAATCGAGAGTAGTTGTTCACACGGTATGCGGCTTTGTTTCACTATCCGCTGCGTAGCCATACCCTTGGTTGGAAGAATGATTTAGGCTCCCGACATGTCCAAACTTTGGAGTACTGCTCAACCATCACCCGTGACAGTGCAGTGGTCATTTTTGAGTGGGGCGATGCTTCTGGTGGACATATCCAGAGATGCCATGGCCCTAATGTGGAAATTGTTTGCGGGTGATCAGGAAAATGGGTTGCTGAACCAACCCTGTGGGCAGCTGAGGCTGCCTTGCTGGGCCCCGAGTGGAATGTGCTTGAGGCGGGGGGTGCTCTTAGCAGCTTCAACCAGCTTCCTTTTGACCCATAATAGCTTCTTTGTTACTACTAGTAAGGCACCTGTTACTACTAGCGTGGCACCTGTTACTAGTAGTAACTAAGAAGCTATGCACCCCTCCGTCACCAGGAGCTCGCTCAAGTCGGTGAGATGGAAGGAGCGTCGCGTCGCGTCACCGTTTGTTGGGCGAGTCCAAGCAAACTCGACGGAGGCTTTGGAGGGAATCCCTGTCTGGAGGGGATAGGTCAGAGGCCAGAAAGTGGACATGTTCTTTACCAATCAAAAACAGGAGAGAGAGAGAGAGAGAGACAGGGTAGAGAGGTTGTGTTCTACACCTGGCGCCTGATTTGGTCACTGAAACACTCTGTTGATGGAGCTTGATGCCCGCTCACGGCCATTGAAGAGAACTCTTCCAAAATCTGGATGTCCTGTACATAGGGGTAATGAACCTACGATTTAATCTTTTTAGTTAAACTCGGACATTTGGTCACAAGTGTTAGTCATAGCTGTGCATTGAATGACTTGGTGATTTGGTCATCATATCATATGTCATAGACCACGCATTCTTGCGCACAACTACAACGCGGTCAGGATGTTCCGCATTGGTCGGTGAAGATGCTGCCGGGGGACTCCTGGCCTTTTCCTGAGACGGTCAAACAAGTTGCCCTGCGCGTGGGAAGTGTTCAAATCAGCTTCCTGACTCCTTGGAATAGACTGGTTTTTGTATGACCAAAGCACCCGCTTTTGACCATCGACAAGGTCTTGCCTCCCAACAGCCTTGGTGCGGCGACGGCCCTAGATGGAAAGAGTATCTCTTCCGGATGCAGGAAGGCGTTGGAGCCCCTTCTCATGGGTGAGAAAGAACATATATATATATATTATAATGTATAATATATAATATATATATATAACATGATATAATATATATAATGTACCTAACTGACTGCTACACTTCTAAATTGTTTTCCCGTTTGTTTTCAAGGGCTTCCTCAAAGGAACTCGTTTGGACCCATTTTGCGGGTTGAAACCACGGTGCTGCCATGGCTGACCCTTCACCACCCGTGCCTTCCAGACATCCCCAACTGCATGGCAGAAGCATGCTTTCTGCCGAACGAAGGGCTGAGAACACACCTCCCTTTGACCTCAGGGTGTTGACTGCAAACATCGAACATGCACCGGTGCGTGGGCCCGCTGCGCTTTTGGTGCGCTCGAACGGACGGCCGCAGGTGCCGGTGGCGGCGCGACGGCGAGGAGCCCGGGGGACGGATCAGCGAAAGCTCGCCCGAAATACCAGCGCCACGGACTCGTATGATCGAGGATGGAGAGGATGGAGAGCGGAATGTTATTATAGATTCGAACAATAGAATGTTAATGTTTGATTCGATTTATGCATAGTGTATGGATGCAGAGTTCAATTGACTCAAAGTTGGTGTTCATCGAACACATGTCAGACTTCCCTTTGACCTTTGGCTTGGTCTAAAATTCCTTTGATCAATGGGAACGGAGAGCACAGTCCAAGGACGATCGATCGTTCCTCGAGAAACGGGGCCCCTCTGGGGCCCATTGCATCCGATTTGCATCCTCCCACGCCTGCCATGGCGTGCCCTTCAGGAGCCTCCAGCTCATGGCTCTCGGTGCTCCGCCCAGAGCGCCGCGCGCGCGGAGCGGACGTCGGGCCGAAGTTCGAACAAGCCCAGCTTGGCCCAGCTGTTCACGTCGCAAGAATGGCACTGAATACATCCGCTCGAGCTGAGCTTGTTGAGATGGTGGTTGAGGAAAGAAGAGGGATCAGGGCACTTGTTGTTGTACGCATGCGTTCGATCTTTGTATGTTTTCAGAAAGTGTGAACAGCCAAGCTTTACCCGAGGTTGCTGGTCGTTGGTGATGCCGAAGCTGCCCCATTTTATTTAACATTATTTAACTGACATTGCCGAGAATCCTTTGAAGGGGATGCGATCAATGGTTATAAGATATTATAAGGGACGAGGGTCGGTTGTACACGAAAAAACTGGGTCGATTGTACATCGGGAGCATGCAAGTAGAAGCGTGTTAAAGTAGTGCAACCAAAGCAACAAGTGCCACCAGAACGTACATACAAGAAAAACGACCATCGGCATGTAGAAGACAGAGCTGAATCGTGAAAGCAAAGTATGAACTGCCAGGACAAAGCACATAGAGGCAGAACCCACTTCAACATTGGAATAATTGCTATCAGTGCTAGTCGAAGTGAACATCATTACCGCCACCCCACCCCATCCCACCCCACCAAAACCCATTTCAACATCGAATGGCATCGTTATCAATGCTAGTCGGAATGAACGTATTTATATAGCCGCCCTCACCTCTCTGACCCCTTGCCACATCCCCCCAAGACATTTGTGTGTACAACTGACCCAGATCTGTGTGTACAGCTTACCCTCCACCAGACAAGTGCAGTCACTTCTTTGCTGGCACCTCCTCCAGCCACGTGCCTTCATCGCTCTGCGCTCAGGTGCAGCCGATGTCCGAGCTCACGGTTCCCAGTGTTGGCAACTCGGAGGTTTGACGATTGACGTGGTGGGACTATGCCACCCAAGGACCTGACCGCCAGCTACATCCACCTGTGCCCCCCACTGTCTTGGAGCAGCAATCTCCTATTTGAGTCACACATTCGCATCCCAGGATTCAAACATATTCAAAAATCACTTTGCGAAAGCTTGGCGTATCAAACAAATCCCGAGGGATGGGTTCTCCAAGGGCCCAGCAGCTGAGGCTCCCTTCCAGGTTGGCTCCACGATGCGTGGAGAACTCAGCTGTTGAGATGGCTGAGGGGATTGCAAAACATGGCGGCATTTGGGGAGCCGAAACGAGCAACGAGCAACGAGCAAGCACATGCGAAACGAGCACGTGCCAAGCAACAAAGAAACAGTATAAGGGTGTATAAGGCCAGTCATCAGAGTCGAGAGCCACAAAAGGACCAGTCAGGCTACATTGGTCGCACCATGTTGCACCCATGCCCAGACCGGAGCAATTGTTCCGAGGATCTCAACTGATCCCTTGCGGGATAGGCAGGAAGACTCGTGCATTCTGGGCATGCTCAGACGTTATTTGTTGGGCATGTCACTCGACATAGTAGGTACGGTAAGAGTCTAACATGCATCCACTCTTTACTGCCACGATGCCACACTGACACTGTGCTGCTTGGGCCTGCTTTGCAAGCCGCGTCTCAACACGGAAGGTGCAACGTCCTAACGGGACCCGAACAGAATTAAGACTTCTCAACATCCCACCCAAAAGCTGAATGTCAATGAGCCAGGATTTGGAATTGTGATGAATCGTGGGAATAGAGAGTTGGGAATTGGCGAGAGGGATATGAAAGGGAAGCAGAAGCATTTTCTTTAAGTTGGGAACCAGAAGGGAAACCACATGCAGCATTCAAAATCCCTCAGGATCCAATAATGACAACACGACAAAAAATATGCTTAACAAACTGATGTTAGCAAAACAGTTAGATGTATTTCATGGGATTTGTTTTGTCAAAACGGTTAGCTTTATTGCGGTGCTCTTTATAATCATAAATCATAAATTATAGGTCGACATCCTTTCTGCATTTGGCCAGAGCTTGTGAAGATCTTCAGTAGCACCTCAATGAGAGTCGGAGAGAATAACCACATCATACATCGCGGGAAGGTTTAACGAAACCAATGTGCCATCATATATGCATATCTCTATAAATATCTATTGAAATATATGCTAGCCCCCCAAAAAGAAGCTCAGTACCAAAGTACCAAAACTGCGGACCCCATGACCTGGGGAACCAAAGTACCAACGTACCAAAACTGCAGACCCCATGACCTGACCATAGCCACTCTGGGGACATAGGTCCATGCAGTTTTGCTATTTTGGTACTTTGGGTCATGGGGTCTGCAGTATTGATATTTTGGTACTTCGGTACTTTGAACTTTGGTTCCCCCGGTCATGGGGTTTGCTAGTTAGGTACTTTTGTTTTCCAGGTCATGAGGTCTGCAGTTTTGGTACTTTGGTACTTTGGCTCTCTCTCGAAAAACAAAATACCAAAACAACAACAAACTGCACATACCCCATGGCCTGACCTCAGCCACTCTGGGGACATAGGTCTGTGCAGTTTTGGAACTTTGGTACGTTGGTTTTGCCTCTAAAACCAAAAAAACAAAATATCAAAACTGCAGTGCCCTGGCCTGAGCCACTTTGGAGACATAGGTCAGTGCAGTTTTGGTAACCCACAATACCGTAATATCAGAACTGCAGAGCCCTTATATATATATATATGCCGTTGTTTTGCTTTAATCTGTTTGTAATTGGTTTGAATTTATGTTTGTTTAATCACATATGCTTAAAATGAAGCTAGCTTGTTTGCTGAAATACATTCATTTGTTGTTGTTGTTTTAAATAATTGGTGTAAAAAGTCGTAATGAAATGCTTGCTATAGTTTTTCATAGTTTGTTCTAATTTGATCTCAAAAAGTTTTTTAATGTATGTTACCTGAACTTTAACTTTAGTTGAACTCTTTTTATTTGGTTGAATTATTTACATTGCTTGAAAGTAGAATCTAATCTAATGTTTAATCAGGTGGGCTTTATGCAATTCTAATTTGCTTCTAGAGAGTGCGTGCTGCTTTTTAAAATGACAGCTCTGTATGCAATTTATGTGTTGCTTTCTTAAAGGTTGTTTTCTTAAAATCACACCCCCAGCAAAACCCTCTCTCAGGAATAAAGTCAAAATTCAATGAGAATTCAATTTGCATTGAATTAGAAATAACTTTGCATTGAACTAGAAACGAAACGAAATTAAGACTAAATTAGAATTAAGCAAAATTAAATAGGACATCCAAATAGAATTAAACTAGAATTGTAAACAACTGAAATTGAATTATTGTATAAGATTTAAATAGGAAATCCAAATAGAATTAAACTAGAATTGTAAACAAC
>CAXAMN010014224.1:827736-876283 GCA_963970005.1 Durusdinium trenchii
AAATTGAATTATTGTATAAGATTTAAACTAGCTGAAACTAAAAGTTAATTACAAAACAATTCGAAAAAATAAATTAACATGCAACTATTTAAATTAGAATTGAAATTAAATCAAAATTTTATTGTTTCAAGTAGAATTGGAAAACAATTAAGATAGAATTGAAATAGAATTGCCTAACCTGCAGCTGGATTAGAAGTCAAATTACTGTAATAATGAATAAGAATTAGACTTGAATGCGAATTAAAACTAAATGACATTTACAATGGAACTAAATTAGAACTAAACTAAAATTCAATTAGAACTGAATTAAAAATCACATTGGAGATCGAAACTAAACATAAATTAGCAATCAGTAGATTCAAATTTGAATTCAATCAGGTTCAAATTTGAATTTGCAATTTTAAAATTGGAATTAAGTTAGACTTAAAAACTAAATATATTAGAGCTCAATAGAGTTAAATTATCATCAAAATTCTTACTTCTCTGCATTCAATTCAGTTTTGGCTTAAAAACATCAGCCCAATTTGTATAACAGCTAAAATAGAATTGAATTAGATCTAAATTTGAAGATCATTGCAAATACAACAAACTTTTACATTTCAATAACAATTTGATTAAAGGTTAATTGAAATCGCTAAATCAACTTCCAATCAAAATATACAGGTTGCGCAAAAGCCCAAAGGACCAACGCACAGACAAAACCAAACAACACAAAGACAACACTTTGAGGAGAATGTTTGGTTCAGCCTCAAAAGATGTTTTTGGTTTTCATTGCGCTTTTTTGTGTTTTGTTATGAAATCCAAAAGCCAAAACATGGTTTTTGTTTTTTGAAGGTTTATGGTTTATTGTACTAGAATACTGCCAACAACCAAAAAACCGAAGGTAATTTTGATTTTTGCTTCTATATTTTACGTTTAGTTTTACTCATAGCAAATCATCAAACACCAAAAATCCTGGTTTTTGTTGGATTGTCTTCTTTAACCATAAACCGTGAAAAACAAAAGGCACAATGTGTTTTTTTAAAACAAAAAAGAGCACAATGAAAACAAACAACATTTTTTTGAGGCTGAGCCAAACATTCTCTTCAATGTTTTTTGATTGTTTTGGTTTGTTATTTTGTTGCTGGTTGTCATTGGGGATATATGTTGTTTTATTTTATTTGTGTTTGTTTTTGAATTGTAACGTGCCTTGTTTTTAAATTGATTGTTTATATCAAAAAAATGCACATAAAACACTGTAAATACCAGTAGATTTGATGAAAGGGTGGGTTTGGGGGGTACCAAATATATACATATATATGTTCATATATCAGCAGTCATTCCATTCCATCCACAGGGCCACATCCGCACAAGCAAGTTTCCACCTCCCAAATCAAAAAGTTGCTCATCGAGCTCAGGGAGACCATTGGAGATAGATAGGTTGAACTTAAACTTAGCAAATAGAGTTTTACGGGCGGAAGACGGTCCTACAGCCTGTGCAGTTTGGAACCGCTCGCAACAACCTGCAAAAAGATTCGATGGCTGGGAAACCAGGGATATCCAACAGTTCAGTGGTTGGGTTTCCCCTCCATCCGATGTCGGGTTGACCTGGAGGAAGGATCGTGTTTTGGACAGGCCTACATGTGGCAGTGGAGTTGGGCACTCGGTGGCTTCGTGTCGACAGAAGAAAATACACGAAGGGCACAAACGCAGATGCCTTTCATTGCACATCCTTGCGCTTGTGACCATCATCATTTTTGACCCAACAGAAGGAAGCTACTGACCTACTCACTCCGGAGTTAAAAAACCTTCTCTTCTGCACCCTTCAAAAATCCGACCCAACCCCTTCGACATCTTCGCATCATCGTCGGATCATTGTCGGCCTTTGAGGCCGATGATATCCCAGGCCTGGTGAAGGGAATACCATGGGATTGAAACTGTTCGAAGAGCCCAAAAGCTTTATGTCATTGTTTGATTCCAGGTCGGCTATGCTATTCTAATTTGTTTTGAGACAGTGGCAAAGAGATACAATACTTTTTACATAATTATCTGGACTCCTGGACATATGTGTATACGTATAAATGTGTTCTGTATGCATGACATCATGACATCGCATGACCAGTTTCGTACAAGTGTTTGGATCCAATGTGCTCCAGGATGGGCTGGAAAAAGAACAACATGTTTCACTGGTTCACTGAATGCTCACAAAACCACTTTAACCCGCCAAACGATATGTTTTATCAGAGTTGTTGCATAGTTTAGGTGATTGCCCAACTGCATCACAGTTCTGCTTTGCAAGGATGCTGTACGCATAAGAGATGGTCACATGGTCCTTGAAAAGTACAGTTGACATATAAGTTGTTTGAATGGATAGCGAGCCATTTTGTTCTAGAGATTGACGGTGTGTAATTGTGCAACTATAAAATAAGAGAGTTGACAGATCAGTGCACACCCCCAACCCCCCATCACACGCCACTTTGGTATGAAAGATTTGTGTGTGGTGGTGGATTTTTCAGTTAAAAGACACAGTTTTTCAGCACTTCCTGAGGCCTCCACAGTGTGCTTTCGTCCACCCTTGGTGCCGCGTCACTGATGGACGAAGCCAACTGGAAACAGCCGTCTGGTGGGACGTATGGATGTCAGAGATTGGAGATCAAAGCCATCATCTTACTGAGATTCATGGATCTATCTTAATGTATCTTAATGTCAACGTTTGATCAACTCAAATCAACATTTGGATTGTGAACCTGTGAGCCCCTTCAGATCGGGGCGGGGGGTTTTGATCAATCAAGAGTCTAGATCTAGATCTACATGAATCAATCGGCTCGGGGGTTTTGGCTTTCAAGGCGACGGTTCCTTAGCGTGCGCGACTGCACGCAAGGTCTTTTTCGACCGAAGCTGAGGTGTTCATCAATGATTTGCCTGTAGGACCGGTCGTGGGAGGCCGACTGGTGAGTAAGCAAGCCAATAAGGTGCAAGCCGGGTTGGCCATCACATCACGGCTCTTCAGAGTTCAGACCGGATTTAAAGATTGTGTGGTGTACCGGACAAGATTCATGTTCTTTTCAACTGTCGCTTGCACTGTGCTTGTGGGCTTCCTGGCGCTCATGTTCATGCACATGCTTGAGATAGGCAACATCGGAGTGATTTTTGGTTTGTTGTAGGTCTGAAACTGTTTGCGCCATACATGACGAACCGGTCCTTGAATGCATTGACGCCATTTAGCAGTAGTTTTGGTCGCTCCTCTAGAAGGGACAGATATCATCCACCCCCCAAGTCGCAGAGATTTTGTTCGTGTTGCAGAGTTTCATTGCATTTTTTGTTTGGGTTGAAGTGCGACGGATGCAGGGAGTCCAGCGATTGTTTCTTTTTTTGTTTGAGTGCCGCCAGTGCAGAGCAGACGGGCAAAAACGTTCGCAGGAATGCTCAGCATTCGCTTTGCCTGCCAAAGTGATGCTGCTTTCTCCTCAGCATTTGGCATTCGGCTACACAACACGGTCGACCACTTGGCAGAGACGTTTGGAAGTTTTGTTTTAATCCCTACAACTTAACTTGGCCGCACCCTATAACCAAGCCATAATCACCCTCACCCCTCAACTGGCAACCGTTCAGTGCCCGAACTTGCGACCGTACGAACCCACCTCCTGTGTAGAAACCCAGCAGTGTTTTTTTTCTATTTGCAGCCACAAGTATCCACAAGTCAATGGCTATTTGGGTCGTGGCACACACGTTGGAATACTCGCAGGACATGTGGTCAGAAATTGGTTTGTGGCCATAGATGGCTAAACATCATTGGTCAACATAGATGGCCATAGGTTTGGACGTGGCCCGAAATACCGCGTGCACCGCGCACGTTTTGCCTAGCAACCTGCACGTGGGAACCTCCCCTCCAGGCCGAGTGGCATGAAGTGGCCCTTCAGAAGTTCTCCAGGTGGACGGACGTGACGGACGGCCCTGTGGATTTCCCAAATGGGTGGCTCTGACCGCGCAGCGTTGCGGGGTGTGACATGGTGTGACCGTGTGGGTGGAAGAATCAGATGGGCAGAAGTGTCCCCGGCAGGTGGGGATGCATCATGGACAGATGTACATTTGATTGTAACATCTAGATCATTCAGAAACGAACCAAGGAGCACAAAGGAGCTAGGTTTGCCCAGCGGCACCCCCCCAAAAAAAAACAAGAAACAAAACACCATAGAGAGCACCGACATCAGCCAGCACTCTCGTACTCCATTCGGTCAGCGAACTGGGTCCATTCGGTGCGCTTGGACCGTGTGAGACCAAGCTGCAGGCGACTCGGGGTCTATTCTTGGGAGCTATTGGAGGCCTGGCGTCACCCCACGTGGGAACCGGCTTGGAAAGTACGGTGACCGGGTCATTGAATGTCATTTAGACATTCTTTCTTCCGCCTCTTCGAGAGCGTAAGGCGTAAGAAAAGAGATTCTCCTCCAGGGAAACTATCTTACTTTGGAGAGTGTAAACTGGACGGAGAATATTGATCACAGAGCCTCAAGATGAAATAAAAAGGTTCCCCCAAAAGGAGTAACCACGCAGGCCTGCTGGATGCGAGTTTCCCCATGATGTAAAGCCAAGAGTCTCTCTTGACATGACAAGCGAAAGGGCTGTTCCTGAAGGTCATGGAGTTGAAGGTCATGGAGTCATGGACTTGAACAATGACCTTCATTTAGACACGTAGATTGACAAATTGACCAAACATATAATGTATATATAATCTGATGTCAACAAATAGATGCACTTCTGCCTGCGCTGTGGGGGTCGACGAGGCAGGGCTCCAGTTGAGGCTTCGGCCACTGTCCCCAGGACGGGGAGGACGGGCGTGAGCTTCGCTATCCCAGGTCAACGAAACGAGGTTTTGGCACACGTGCCAAAACCATGGCCGCGGTGTACCCTGGTGCTCATGCGATGATTCCCTAAACCCTGCAGCATTCGCAGGGCCAGCTTGTGGAGAAATCATGTTTGAGAAGTGTTTTTTAAAACGGCCTCTGACTGGGGAGAAGGAAAACGTGTCCAAAACTCATTCGAATTAGGCTTGAACACTAGCACTTCACAACCGACATGTTTCATGCCTTGAGCCTTGAGGAGTCGTCGTAGTTCGTCAAAAATGTGTTTTGGCAAACAGGCTTTGTCTCCACATCCACTGAAAGCGCTTTTGCTGAAGCAAAGCGATTGGCAGCGCGTGGCCATCCTCTCTTTTTGTCATCCCGGACATTGGCGCTAGAAACTCTTTCAAAACCAAACACTTACGTTGCTGTAAAGCCTCACTGCCCCCGTCCAGAAATGATGGTTGAAGCCCACAATCATGATGCTTGAAAACCATGGGGCATTACCCCCACCCCCCCATTTTCCAACAAGTATGTGTGTGTGGGTGTACGCGTGTGCGCGTGCATGCCCGTGTGTGTGTGTGTGTGTGTTTATAATGTCATTGCGAGGAACCTGTATGTGTGTGTGTGTGTGTGCGCGAAACGAAAACAACGCAAACCACATCAAAGACATGCAGTGACATGCACATCATACAAGGTAACCTGTGCATGTCATGCAAAACCTGAAACCATGCGGATTCTTTGGAAAGGCATGCCAGGCACGCTGGCGTTTCTTGGACCGAGGTTGGACCAGGGCCCCTGGTCGGACCTGGTGCTTTTGGAGGCGCCGCTCCGCCAGCATCGGGCTCTTCGTTATTTCGGCGCCAAGACTTGACGTTGAGCGGAGCAACACCGGTGTTGCTCCGCAGGTTCGTATCCATTGGATGTTGGGATCCAGTGATTTACGAGGGCGTTTGCGGAATGCAAACAGCACTCAGACAAGCCACCTTCCTTCTTCCTTTTGGGATCCAGTGAATTTACAGTTATGTTGAAGAAGTGTGCATCACTCGCCGCATTTCGGATCAAGGTATGTGTCCTCGGGGCTGTAAGCGCAGTCGCTCGCGCGCTTGGTGATGGCAGGCCAAATGTCACACATTTGCTTGATGTGCCACAGTCCCAAGAAGCCTGAGCTGGTGCCGAATGCCAACGCATGCCACAGCCTCCCGCCCAAAAGCAAGGAGTCCGAGTCAAAACTCGCAGAGTTTGGCGGATTGGTGCAAAATGTCCAGAGCACTTCCAAGCCGGAGGAGATTTTGTTTGAGTATCCCGATCCTTTGCCAGACACTCCTGGCATCCGATTTGTCCCAGTCTCCGTGCACAACCAGAAAGGCCGCAAGAAGAATGTGACGTTTCATTCTCAAGTAGAGCTTTGGAGCCTTGGTTGCGAAGGTTTACTTAGTTAATCCGCATAATCATATTAAGTGTTAATAGGCTGATGATGGTTTCCTTCTTTCACTTGCATCCCTGGCACCGAAGATGCCCCCTTCAGACATATTAGGAACTCCTTGGCTGGGAGGAGTCCAGCCAATCCAAGGAGTCCTCCGGAGCAAGAAGAGGTTCGCACCTCAGGGCTCTTTCGACTCTTCAACGCTGTTTCTGGTGGAGGGGCCTTGGGCAGAGGGGTGCCAGGCAGCCGGATGGAGCACTTGAAGCAGTGAACGGCCCTTATATTCAAAGCTTTTCTATGTTTCTTTTCTGGTGGAAGCTCCTGAAACATCCACAAACCCTTGAGACCCTCAAGAGAAGCCTTATAGATATCCATGAGGATCGAATCCGATGTGAGAGTTGCTTCGATCGAGTCCAAGTTTCGGTCTCACCACGCACCCGTCCGAGGCGAAAACTCAATGCGTGGACCTGGGTGCAGAACATGCAGCATCCTGGATCCAGCTTAGCACAAGCGTTTAGAACTTCGAACTCCCAGACACGGTCATGTATGATATCCATGTTTGATATACAGCCCACAGTTTCAGAGGTTACCGGGTCACAAGGTGTTTTGGGGGGTTGAGCCACTGGTCCGACGAAGGAATACCACCTACGTCTCAGAGACTTCGACCGTCTCAGAGCTCTCTGGCGATTTGGAGTTCATCAAGTGCCATTAGATGGAGGCCGCAGCTGCTGTTCGACGGATGTTTCGAGTTGCGGGCGCACAGGTCAATGGCTTCGCACAGGTCAAAGGCAAGGCAAAAGGGTGAAGAGATGGATTGATTTAGAGCGTTTTTCGGGTGGGACACCATTGGACACCCTCCGACTTGTTGGGGAACTGCAGGTCGTTGTGCTGGTTTCGATGCCATGGATGCTGGTTGGCGCCGTCATCCTGCCGCTTTCAGATTATATTCCTATATTCCTTCTGGATGCTTGACAGCCAAGTTCAGCAAAGAGGTTATGTTCCCCGTTGGAGTCAAGGTCATTCACCACCCCTAAGACTGGAGACTCCAGAACACATGGGCTATTCACGAAAGGTTGCCTCGGGCGACCTGAGTTCAATGTAGCTTATAGGATCCTCATCCTAACACACGAGTTTGCTAAACCCTATCCATCTCAGCTTCGATGTGGGACATGACACATGCCATGGTTCCTCAGCTTGAGTGGAGCTCGCAGGGGCCGGGGACATTGTTCCTCCAACTCTTGGACTCACTGCGATCATATCCTTTTGAGTCCACTTTCGAGTGGATCTTTCCACGCTTCGGCTGTCCTGTTGTGGTCTGAAAGCCCATGCGGGTTCCAGTCCTGGTCACTTGAGCTCAGTGGTCAGATCATGTCATTGGACCCTCCCGGACATGCTCCGTCCCGGACGTCTGTCGGTGTCCACTGGAGCTTCCAGGACCGGAATCCCACACGAAAACGACGAAGAGATGGTCGTGAAGCTGTTGCATCGAATGTTGGATTTGAACGGTTCATTTTCTTGGATCCCTGATGCTCATTTGGGCTAACCGGCTAACCATGGCTTGTGGCTCAGGTTCTGCAAGACCGGCGGCAAGCTCACCTTGAACTGCTTGAGTTGCTTGAGTGTGCTTCCCCAAGTCTAATTAAAGGTGCGGTGGGCAGCTGCTGTACTAACAACAATTTTAGAAAGAACATATATAATCACACACACATATATATATATAGAGTATAATATATATATATATAATATCAAGAGAACAACCAGCCCAACATTCTTTTTGTCAGTTTTTTTTGACCCGTGGAAAGTAACCAAGAATGCAACAAATAGAAGTCGATTTGTGCGGCATCCAACTGTTTTGACCGTTGGTGAGAGATTCTCGTCAGCTGGCCCAGCACTTTGCTGTAGATAGGCAGAGGAACTCCTTTGTCCCTGAAGGGGTCCAAAGGAGGCCTTTTCCTTCGCGTGTAGACTTTGTATGTTTAAAGTGTCATTTTTTCTCCCCCGATGTATGGGACAGCTCTTTGTTTACAAAGACTAATGCACCAGTGCTTGCTTGCCTCTAATATGATGTTTGTCTCATTGGCTTGATTAATGCATGGTGTGTCAACGGTTGCTGTCCCAGTTAGAGCAGCTCCTAGAACGGTTCTGTTTCATGGGGCCCCTGAAGTGCGGTTCACATTCCGCATTCCCCTTCAGCCAAGCCACCCTTGGCATACCCAGACATCTGCCTCGTCGCAAAAAAGTGCCAGGGCCACCGTTTGTCATTCGTTAAATTGAATCTGCGGGCAATGGAACATACCTAGAACATCTCCCCATCATTTGGATATATCGGCACCGTAAGCGCTTTTTCATATGGTGACCGCGCTTACGGGCCGCGTGCTGAGCTGCTCGATAAGGTGAACAAATGGGCTAAGATGATACTGTATGGGCTAAGATGATCATCTCCTTTGTCCAGTTTGGGTTCGCCCCACCAAGAAATACCAAGAAGCAATTCCTAGAAATCAATCAGTGCTCGACTGCTTCGTCCAGGCGGATGAGAGTGGCGCAGCTGGGCGAAGCATTCAGCTGTGGCAAGGCGAGGGTCCAGATGCTCCAGACTCTTCAGAGTGGCTACAACGCTACAAAGGTTGGTATGTTCGGTTTTGCTCACTGGAGGAACTTATGCCACAGAATGGCAGAAACAAGCATTGTGGACTTATATACTGCAAATTAAAATTATATCAATCTAGCTATATATATATATTGGGTTTGTCCTATTACCTGTAACAGTCAGCAAACAATTGTTACTATTTTAAGGCCTGCATTGACCATCATCATCCACTGTTACAGGTATTAGGATAGACCCAATATACCAGCACCTTCCAACAGGTCTCCGACCTGAGTGACTTTTGTAGACTTAAAAAGTGGCAGGTGGTGACCTGTGACGTCGGGTGACTCTGTTTAGGCTCTAAACACATCACAGACCACGGTGCGGGTGCAGGTGTCGATGGAGCGGCGGCCGGAGCGACGGTGGAGCGGCTGTGCGGGAGCCTGGTGAATGACTCAAATCCATTGGGCCAGGGAGTGTGACTTTTTCGAGTTAAGTAGGTGCAGCTCCCAACTTTGGGTGTGCAAAACCATGCTAAACCCATTGGGTGAACTGATGATGCGTTTGAACAGACCATACCCCAGATGTATCCAATTGTGCTCGGAAGGATGATCGCCGTGCATTTGATATTGTGTCGGACTATGCACTTTGTGGACCCATGCTTTGAATGAATAATGATATGAATCTTCAAGAGTGGGGAAATGCTGTACCAAAGTGATTCCTCAGTCTATGGGATTACTGTACTAGGGCATTTTATAGATCTTCGATGTGTTTAAATAATCATATGCATCATGGTTTGGCTGATATGCTTGCTTGATAAAGCCTCTTGGTTTGTGAGTCCTTAATGGTATATCATCTCCTACATCTCCCTTTGCATTGGTTTGCGTCCGTTGATGTTTGTCCGGGGGTTCTTTGAGTCTTTTGTGCGCCGCGAGCGAGTCGAGTTGCGAAGAGAGATCGCGTCATGTGAGTCCAAAAAGTCGGTGTCCTTTGGGACCCCTTTTGTGGTGGTGAAAATATCTTCAGCCGCTTCAGCATCATCGAGATGAGTAATTATGCTTGTTGGAACATGTGCAAGTGTCCTTGTGAAGGGTGATGCGTGCTGCGTCCTGACCGCTCTTCCAGTTTTGACAGCAAGCATTGATCTTCCCATGTGTCAATATGTGCGGTGGGCATAAGCCTCACAGTTGGCCACTCTTCTTGTTTGCAAAGTTGACTTCCAGAACAGCAAGAGAACATATGGAGTGGGTAGCCCCTGTTGCGGTAGATTTGGACACCATGAAACACAGCCACAGATATCCATTCGACTGTGACCTGCCTCCAAGAAACCGCTCGCGGCTCAAGGTCGGGCTGGGAGGCCGAGTCTGACGGTTCCGCGGCTACCCATGGGTCCCAGACTGAACAGAATCCCCTTTGCGGCTGACTTGAAACGGTTGATGTGGGGATGCTAAGATTGGAAAGGGATGGCCAGGTCCAGGCAATTGGTCCCTCTGCCTTTTCCTCCCTTCAGGTTGTGGCCAGGTGTTTCTTACTCTGGATCATGTTGGATCCTTTGAGGTCCCATTTTGGCAACTATATCGATTCACTCGATTCCTTTGACCCAGGAACAGCCACAGTCACTACCTTCTTTTGGAAGGACCCACCGTTTGTATGTCAGACCAGCGATATGATTTGATGGGCCACCCGCCAATGCTGAATGTGCGCGACGAATACTGTATATGTTACTGTATATTGTTTTATTATGGTTTATGTTTGCGTACAGAGAGAGCATAACTGTAGCAAAACACAGTCCCGTCTAGTATGTGGTTTGGGTCTATTAGTTCCAAGCGCCATGCTTGGCCTATCGTGTCATTTTGGTTTGTGAAAAACCGTGAAGTGGCCAATGGTGAATGGTGGAATGTCAAGAGATACTTGTACCTGCAGAAACTCCCACGTCCTTTCATGTGATCCTGTGGTTTTTACCCGCTAGTCGCCTAGCCGTAGCCTGACAGGTGAGAGTCTCCTGTCCTTGCTGCCTTATAGACCGTTCGGGGCGGCAGCCTCAGCAGTTTGCACAGAAAGTGTTTCTGAAAGAACGGCATGTGCGGACCCACAGAGTTTAAGGTATTTGTGGTTCCCATTCTAGCACATTGGAGTTGAGTAGGCTCCAAAATTCATTTGGCAAAATCAATAATTACATTGATACACATACACACAGTTGAAGCTGCAAAAGACTATAAAGATGTCAAAAAAGAAGAATCAAGGTCAATTTTCATTCAAAAAAGCACATGGCAGCAGAAGAGATTGCCTTGTGTCTTGTGCAAACACGTGTCTTTTCTTTGGGCGGGAACGTCGCGTTGGAACTCGCCCCAAGGCTATGCAATCCATTGTCCTTGGATGTGCTGAATGGCTGGGATGCCAAGCACAACACTCTTCATCAGAGACCGACTGAGTCGCACGGGTTCTCGACAGCAAAGCCTCCCGAGGTAGATCATCCGACCGACGTATAAGTAGTATATAGCTGTAATGGAGGGGTGTCATGGCTTGTGGAACGCCTGCGATGTTAGAGGTAATGTTGGAGGTTTGTTTTTGTTAATCACTGCCCATTTACTGGAACATTACTTGATGCATTGCAGCAAAGATTCACCCGAGTGTCAGGTGGCAAACCTTTGCCACAAGAGAGCGGTGTTGGGGCCCCTGGACTGTATGAAGCGGCAAGCCAAAGTGGGTAGGAATGTGGAAATGAAGAGGAGCTGGGGAGCGTTAGAAATCTCATGAAGTCTCGTTCTGATGTGATCCCAAGGATGCTCCTATATTTATTGCCTATCCGAGCTTTGTCGGGCCACACCATTGTTGCCAACGCCCGTCCCGAATGAAATCCATTTCAAGAAACATCCAGTAGCCTTTCATTGAGCTGTTCCCTGTTGCGGGCCTCATGCCAGGTGACCTTGCTCCCTGCCCATGGGCTTCAGGAACACTGCGAGCTTCTCTTGCGTCGGAGGGTCCTAGCTGCAGGGTGGACCAGACTAAGTCAGACGGGTCAGCTGGGCTGATGGCAGTGACACTGTCACCGCATGCTACAAGAATTGAAATGAAGAGATTCTGACATATTATATATGTATTCCTACATATTCCTATCACAAACTGAGCTCGAAGCATTTTTGAGGTCAATGGCTTTCGAACATGAGTCTCCAAGACTTTCACAAGCTTTTGGAACGTTTCTGGAAGGCATGAACTTGCCATGCCGACTCGCAACCATGGCACAATAATCACCAAATTGGTGGTGGAGGCCCCCAGTGCTCGGCCACCCTCACCACTGAGGCCATTCTCATACATATCATATACTGTAGTATTCCTGGCTGGACC
This sequence comes from Durusdinium trenchii, assembly GCA_963970005.1. NCBI lineage: Eukaryota > Dinophyceae > Suessiales > Symbiodiniaceae > Durusdinium > Durusdinium trenchii. Next base: position 839,909 of record CAXAMN010014224.1, read on the forward strand.
ATCCTGTTTGGGAGTATAGTGTTAGGGAAGGGTAGTCCATTGGACACCCAGACAGGATGGTCCTGGTATACTAGATATACCTAGACAGGATCATCCTATAGACAGGATGGTCCATCGGACACCCAGACAGTATGACTGGTTCAGACTCCATGGCCACGGCACGCCGCTGGGAGTTCGACGGTCGGGTCGGAAGAGGTCCCGGTCAGACCCACTGGGCCGCTCGGTCAGCGCTGCAGATCAAGCATGGAAGCATGAGATGGACGAAGAAAGGACATGCGGAAGATGCGGAAGAAACAGGACAATTCAATGCAGTATACAGATGTATGACAGTATGAGAAGTCTACAGTAGTGTCTACAGTCTATCCCTGGGGAATGAACGTGTTGATGAACTAACTCGTTCATGTGAACTCAGACCTTCGATTCTTCTGAGAGAGAGGCATACAAAGTCCAGTGGAAGGAAGGCTCATGAGGCTCATGCAGGTCATCTACAAAAGAGAGTCATAGACATGTACCTGACCATCTCAAGAAAACCATTCATGGGGCATGAAGTTGCTGCATGTGACAGTCTAGTTCCGGCAAGGCATGGTCGGTCAGGACTAGGTGGAAACCGTGTGTGCCAAACCGGTTTTCCGAACCTCCAGACAGTTTCAGCACGTTTGCACTGCCGTTTGGAGCGAGCACCAAAGCTTTGCCAACGCAATGCGACCAGGCTGGGGCCCAAGCCGGCAATGTGAGAGGCAAAGGAGTTCTGAGTAAAGCAGGTAATATGTTGGTCATATATCATCATATATATCTGTTGGAAAGACCAGGGGAAACATGCAAAAGAGTAGTTTTAGAGTCAGTGGTTGGACCAAACTGGAATCAAGTTCCAAAGGCATTTGCATGTCTAGCAAGCAATCTCAAGCAAAAAAAAATGATGGTTTGAAAGGGATTTTGCTAGGATGCAGGCATCCCTGGTTTTTCAATGCTTCAGGGGTGTACCAGATTGTAAGATGGCGTCTTCAGAACGCCGTATTTGGCAAGTGGACCCAATTCCATCAACCATCCCATCTATAGAGAGATGTGAAGCTGAGGAGGCAATGCGCTGGCGATTCAGAACCAGGCAAATGCCATCCTTGAGCAGCAGAAGGACATGACGCTTGGCATTGGCTGATGGGGTGGGGCCTTGGGATACCCTGTAGACCCCGGGACTCCAATGCATGAATCTTCATAAATCGTTCTGTTGGTGGTCCCCGTTTTGGACAAGAGGGACTCCTGTTTTGGATGAGAGGATGCTTGCGCATCAAAGCATCTGAAAGCCTTTGCTTTGGGGGGCCACCACCGTCCCACCCTCGGGCAAGGGCCGCCATTCCCATTCTCGCGTCCTCGAGCTTCGCCGAGGCCAACCATTCCTCCCGGCATCGACCGACAGGATGCTCAGCGGCAGGCGTTCGGTCCAGACCCCCTGGACGAAGGAACATAGACTCAAAATGAATTGGTTGCGTCCCCTTTTGAAATACACACCATGCGATCTGCGGTGATGTGGCCGAGGAATTCCTCAAGGAAGTGGCGAAGCACACCATGTGGCTGGAAGGCATTTCAGGTCGCATTCTTTCGTGTGTGCCCACGGTTGCAGATTTGGTTCTTGACCCTGGAAAAGGTGGAGGGTTGCAGATTTGATCGCGCAGCATATGAGAATCAACTTTCAGTGGTCAATTTGGTATACCAGAAATTGGTAGTGGTTGCATTATATATATATATGTCACACGTCACGGAATCATCCCGAAATTGGTTGTAAAGAGAATCGCGCAGCATATGAGAATCAACTTTCAGTGGTCAATTTGGTGCAATACAGAAATTGGTAGTGGTTGCATTATATATATTATATATATATATATATGTCACACGTCACGGAATCATCCCGAAGTTGGTTGTAAAGAGACACTTGACTGTTTGCCTTGCACTTGTAACGGCTCCTCAATGAAACTTTGCAAAATTATTCAATGGCATTCAATGGCATTATATACACACGACCGATGGGGATGAAAGCGGGAGGGGGTCCTCTCATGTCCTCTCAAAGCCATGTGGGTCATGCTCAAAATTACCAGCATTTACTTGGATACAATCCTTAGAAAACGATACGGGACGTTAAAAGAGGATATATAGCAAGTGTATACGTATATATCCTTGGATGTTGATGTACCAAAACTATCCAAAACTGCAAAACCTTGCAAACGATACCCACAGTGTCCATTGCCGGACGCAGCAAAACGACACACAGGACGTCAGAATGTTCAATGAATGCACCGACCCTAAATAAATATTTTAGAGGGCAGATGGTGTTGTTCATAAAGCTTCTGTCCGCATGCAAAAACCATGCAACAGCCGTTCGCGTCCCTTGTGCTTCATGTATGATATATGATGCCGACTCTATGCCTTTCTTCTTCCCCCCGACGAAGCAGAGCAATTCGCAAGACCGCGAGGCGCGATGACTGGTCCTGTGCAGCTGGGCCACCCAAGATGAACGACGAAGAGATGCCGGGCCTGCGACGGGGACCTGGAGAACCGCATGACGCAGGGATCATGGAGTCGAAGAGTTGTATGATGAAGAGTTGGGCACTCACTGGGTCTGAGATGGCTGAATGTAGTCCAAATGAAGAGAGCTGGGGCAAGCCCACTTCCACCCACGTTGCGAATCGCGAACAATCTCCACAAGTGCTGATCTTGTTGTTGTATTTGTGGGCTTTCAGCTTAGGGGTTTGAGGTCGGCCTTTCGTGGAAGAACTCGAATTTAGGAGATGCAGAGTTCCATTTTTTCCAAGGGTGAAACATCAAGGAGCTCAGCTGAGTTTTGGACCAACACCTAAAAACATTGAAATCCTTTGATTTTTGGATGTCCTAAGGCTATGGTGCTAGCTTGGAGATACGCCCCAAGCTGCTGGTGCTGCTGGAACCTTGGGCAGTGACAGCGCATTGGGTTGGTGGCTCGTCGTGACAGCGCCGGCAGATAGATGCCAACGTGTTGCAAGATATATGGCATAACTGCATAACTAATAACATTTCATGGACCAAACAATGCAAAGATCGACACTGAAGACGCCGCACCATGCGACTTCAACCTGAAATCCTGAAATGCCATTTCAGCCAATTCTTGGAGACCTGCCCCACCCGTTGTCCGAGCATATTTCGAGGCCGTGCCCCTGTCCGGGAGGTTCCTTCAACAAGGAGACCGGGGTGGTTTGAGCGGTCCGGGATGGTCCGGGAGAGAGAGACTGCCGGACCAAGGAGTCGGTCAGGCCCAGACCGGTCGCATGGAAACAGCTGTTTTAGATGGTTTCCCCACCTGGAAGCACGGTTTTTGAGTCTTTTCTGTGTATTTTTTGCGGCTTTTTGTTAGGGGAACGGTAGATCATGTTCGATCTTGACTCATTGGAAAGCTTTGGCTCCAGCTATTTGCAGCTCAAAGCCAAGTATGTTCCACAAATGCGTTCATGGTTGCCGTGGATCTATTGAACTCATCATTTGCAAGCACAATTAGAGATTTGGTGTGTTTGCACGTCTGTGTGTCGGAGCTGTTTTTTCCTTCACCACGCATCCCCCCGCAATTCCTTTGGTGGGAGCCCAAGTGGGCAAGCTACGACCGGTGCAGAAGCATGCGAATGGACCCCAGGGAAGATGATTTCATCCGCTCCCACGATGGCAGGGCACGTAGCACCAGACCAATCAATAGTGAGTCAGAATGGGGAGGTCCACCAGACCGCCTGGGTTTCAACTTATCCTGGTGACTGGTTTGGGGTCGAAGGGCTCCCAGGCAGGTGGGCTATGGCGGAAGTGTCCACTTCTCAACTCCACGCCTCCAGGCTTGGAGAGATAGCAGCGGAAGCCTGCAGCAGCGGGCTCAGAATTTGGGGGACTGGTTTTACAGCTCAGCGGGCGTTTTCAACCCATAAGTTCTGAGGCAAGATGCCAAATGAAACATGAATTTAGCAGATCAAGACAATGATTTTGAAGCAATAATAAATCCCTTTGGCTCGGCTTTGGAGCATCTCTTTCCGACCTGGCCAATGTCGCCTGAGGCCCAGTGGTTTGTGGGCACGATGGCCCAAAGCTGATGCTGAGGACTGCTCTTTGCATGGTGGGGGGCTGTCCACACAGGTCTTCTGACCAAAAGATGATCATTTGTCCACACAGGTCTTGAGAATGTTTTGATTGCTTTGGGGGATGAACCGCATCACTGCTGGTGAGTGTTGAGTCGTGGTGTTCTCATAGGTTTGTTCTTTTGGTTTGGTCTCCGTTATCCTATGTAACAGCTTTTGATTGCAGTCTTTTGATGCACGACTTCGTTCTGTTGAATCAACAAGTGGAATCCATTAGGAAATGTCATAAACAACAGCATCAGGATCCAAGTGGCTTGAGATGGCTTGAAGTTTGTGAGGGGAATTTTGGTGGTCGTGTTTTTCATGTCCTTTGCAGGAACACGGGCTACCGGCACTTTTTCCAACCAATGATGGCCTGCACCGGGTCCTGAGAGCGTCGAATACGCCGTGTTTTCGGTGGAGCAATACGGTGTTTCTTCACCACAACATAACTTCTCGTGCTCCCATGGTCTGAAAGACCAGTGAACAGCAGCGAGTCTGGATTCTCCAGAAGAAAATGTGGAACAACTTCTATGGCTCTATATGTAAACGTAGAGGGAGAGGTTGTAAACGACTTCCAGAACATGTTCAGAGGAAATCCCTTTCTAAACTAGAGTGCCATGTTCAGAGGAAAAAACCTACAGCATGTTCAGAGGAAATCCTTTGTTTTGGGTTCGCGATAGTCACTCTAAACTAGAGACAAGCCGAGTCGTGCTGCAGACCAGCCGAATCGTGTGCTTTTCACCAAGGCAGGCGACAGGTGGAAGCCCTTCACACGAGTCCTTTGCTTGGAGCAGTGCTTTATCTCGCCTCCAGTGTTTCGGAGATCTTGAACAACCATTTTGGTCTAGAGTTGGGGGATGAGCCATGGGGTATCATTTTGTGGATTCACGATTGCATTTCTGGAGTAGGTGGAGGCCATCGCTACTAGTGGCAAGAAGCTAGTAGTAAGAGGGGACTATCTATTGTACATCCAACCTGTTTAGGTTCGGCATGAAACCGCAGCACCATGCCCAGAAGAAGGTCCTTTCGTGTGAGACGTACCCAGGTCTGGCGAGTCCCAGCCCTACTCCTTCAATGCCCTCGGTGGCTCTGATGAGATTGGTCTCTCTGGTGGGTGCTGTAGGCTGTCGTTGATGATAAAAGCTGCTTTGGAATCATCCGTGTCAGCGTGGTCGCCATGTCAAGCTATGACCAACTTGTAGATTGTGCTCGAACTGAACGTTTTTGAGTGCAATAATGTGTGTGTGTGTTTCCAGTATTGTTTTCCATTTCTTTGATTTGTGGGCCTCAAGAGCTCATCCAGTACTTCAGGTCCATTCACAATTTAGCTGTACATGTGCATACATGTGCGCTGTGCTAGCTGTTCAAGACCTGGCCGCGGCCTCGTCAACGTCAACGGCCTCGTCCCCATGGGCTGCACCAGCTCCTCCCCTCCGGAAGCTGAGTCCGCATCCCCGCCACTCTCGCAGCGGGGGAAGGCTCACTGGGTGCGGATGCAGCACTTCTTGGGCGAAGTGGCCGAGCAGCCCGCAGTGCTCCGCTTCGAAGCGACCTGGACGAAGAAACAGGCAACATGGCCTCCAACCTAAGAGGAAGGGCCTCCAACCTAGTAGCGATGGCCTCCAACCGCTTCGAGAACAATGACAAAAACACAGAAATAACATGAAATAACTATATAAGTCACACCGGTGTGTTCGGGTGACATGAGGTGCTTAAGATGTGGTTGCGCATATTATCTATGCATGGATGCGGAATTATAGTGATTGATATGTAAGCTGGCAACAGTGCAATGACCCTGGAGTTCTTCCTTTCTTACAAGCATTTTCAAGTTAGTGGTCTGGTCACTCTCAAAGAAAGGGCTATCACTCCAAGTGCTTCACAACGGGACGCCCTGGGAATCTACTTGTTGTTCTCATTACTGTTCTCATTTTATGACTGATATGGTTGCTTGTTGCTTTTGTATGGGGTGTGCTTTGCTTGTATTCCTTGTAGTAGCCACACTCCAAGTGCTTCACAACGGGACGCCCTGGGAATCTACTTGTTGTTCTCATTACTGTTCTCATTTTATGACTGATATGGTTGCTTGTTGCTTTTGTATGGGGTGTGCTTTGCTTGTATTCCTTGTAGTAGCCAAGACTGTCCAAATCTATGCAATTAACAACACCAAAACATAGCTAAAATAAGCACTGTCAAAAACAACAATGACATTCTGAAGCTAGATATGTTTGCTTTTGTTTATTTTTTGGATGCATCGGATTGTTTGATTGTTTGCGTTATTTGAATTAGGAGTTGAGAGTTTAGATGTACATAGCACTGTGCACCCCTCCATGTTGACATGTTGTGTCTTGTCTTTTGTACTACAGCACTTTGACTTGTAAAGCGGCTGAATATTTGGCTCAAGTAAAACAGGCAGCGTTGTGCTTGCGATCATTGGGTACGGTCCTGGGAGGTTGTGGGACACGTACTCAACAGGTTAACAGCCTCATACATCCATACAGGTTTATCTTGCATACACACATCGGTTCGAGCCAAGCCTTTGTGCATTGTGAGTGAACCACTCCAACACTTGTCACTGATTCTTGGTAACTGCTGGTATCGAGTTGCTCCAGCCTCGTGCCAACTGAGGTGATTTGTGTGTCGCGACTGAGTCTCGCTCAAGTTCCAGGACTTGCTGGGCGTGTTTGCATCCGAGGGTGCATCACATCCCCCAATTTTTAAGACCTACCTCCATATTGACTGAGCACTTTGTAGGGCCCAAAGCAACTAATCTTTGTGTGCTCCTTATATAGTGTAAAGTGTAAGTAACAGCAAATAAGACAGCTGAAGAACTTAGTTAGCATTTTGCTTTGATCTCCCCAACTTGCCAAGCATTTGTAGGGTGAGAACCTAAGTTCACTCGTTCGTTCGTACGGCTTTGTGGTTCGAGATTGGACACAGCTCATCCATTTGTGTTTGGGTCGATCGGGCGCGCGTGCGACTGTGAATGGACGAGAGAGGTCGTTCCAGGTCTGGCTCGGAAGAGCGTCTGTGGTTGCAGAATCGGCTCAACAAGATTCGAAAGGAGAAGAGGTCGGGTGCTAGCTTCAAGAGAAGATATCGCTCTGCCTGTCTTAAGCTCCTGTCGTATTTCATCCGTGTTTTGACAGCCCAGCACGACCAATACGATCCACACAGTTTGCATTTGAGCCGCCGGAGGATTCAAGCGCAAGAGCAGTTGGTCAAGGTTCAGGAGTATCAGTTGCCGAGGAGGGATCAGCCACTTCTTCCGAGGCTTGAGCCTGTGCCGCCGCGTGAGGACATTGCGTATCAATCGGAGGATTCGTTTGTCGCAGAGACAGTTGCGGTCAGCGACGAGGAGTCGGAGGCGGAAGCTGAAGAGACTGCAGCTCCTATCGTCCCAAGGCATACCTTTGAGGTCAGGAGCCTTCCAGTGATTCAGCCAAAGAGTCCACCAGTGATTCAGCCAAAGGCCACTCCGCCACACGTGGCCCCAAAGTTGCTTGCAACAACTCCGAAGCTTCTTCCAACACCCAAGCATTCTCCGCAGCCAGGTTCGAGTTCGAGCTCCGTTCACATTGTGCCAACGTCAGTGTTCCGTCCGTCAACCGCTCGTTCATCAGAAAGTGCTGGAGTGCCGGAACCGGCGAATCCACCTTCAGGTGCGCGTGTTGATTCCGATCGTGTGAGGAGCTTGGGATTCCGCATCAGTCAGCTTCCAGAGTTCAAGCACACGGGACGTTTGATCTTTTCGGTGGACTGGCATCAGGTGTTGGACGCGGTAAGGTTCCCAAAGGAGACACTGCGAACTGACGCGTATCGCATTCTGCCGGAAGTTCAGGATTCATTTCAGCAGTTGAAAGATCGATTCCCAGGTTGTTTGATTGTGATCAACAGCTATTGCTGCTCTGAGTATTTCAGGAAGGGCATTGCATCGATCGTTCATCCGTTGGTGGCGCACACAATCTCGACCGAGGACAGGACCAAGGAGAAGGGCAAGTTTTCAGCGTTGACTGAGATTGCCACTGAGTCTTGCATCTTGGTGCACTTTGACGATAGTGCAGAGGTTGTTGAGGAGTGGAAGACTCTTTCAGAAGAGTACCAGAACTTGGGGATCTTTGGAATCAAGGTTCCCCGGCATTGGAGGAGCTGTGACAGGTGTGAGCTGGCATCGGAACATCTTGGAGGTGGCCTGCAACAGCTTCACTGTCGGAACGGCTCCGTGATCCTGCATTGCTGCATTTTGCACCATTTGTGGCCGCTCACTTGTGAATCCCTGCAAAGCTTGTAGGTTGAATCCGAGTGTATTTTGCCAGGTGCCGACTTTGAACGAGGGGTGACTTTCTTTCTTCCATTCGATTCGAGGCCAAGAGCTGAAAAGTCAAGTGCAAGGGTTTGGTCACCGACGAGTGAGTGTTTTCATTTTTGGGGTGCATCCTCACTCCAGCAACTTAACTAGAATATTGCGTTTGGTGTTTGACCCTCTTTGATTTGCAGAGCATAATCTTTGGTTACGGCATTTTGCTAAGTAGCGTCATTCATCCAAGTATCAATGCCTCAAAAAAGTGAAATCTCGTCATCCATGGTTCCTGGATCTGATAGCCCTGACACGTCACTTCAGGTTTCGTCCACATCGCCGGAGGTCGTCGAGGCACCATCTAGGAGTAAGGCCCTGAGTGTTAGGAAGAATGTGAGCAACACGGCATTGCCACTCCAGTCAACCCAGTCAGCCAGGGTCGGTTCCGCCTTTCGTTACCCCTCTCGCATCGGTTTGTGCAGTATCACCACACGTGTCGCCAAGCCAGTCTGCATGTGCAGGTTATGTTCCACAAGGGTTCATGAACATGTCACCGAAGAAGCCGAAGCCGCCAGGACAGCCGGATACTCCTTCATCATCCTCCTCATCTAAGGCCGATGATGGTGATAAAGTAAAGGGAGGTTTCACACCATTAAGTACTCATGATCCATCATGGCCTAGTGAGCCAGGTGACGGCGGGGGAAGTGGTGGTGGTTCGATGGATCGTAGCCACGGTGGTCTTAGGTCTGTGGGCGCAGGTTCCGCAATGATCAATGATGAGTCATCCATATATAGAACTAAGGACCTTCAATCGGTAACAGTGCCAACACTCCCGAATGATGCCGCGCAGTTTCGTGGTTGGCGCAATTCGTTTCTCACGAAAGCATCATCAATTGATAAAACCGGTGAAAATCGCATCATGACTTGGTTGCTTGAAGCATTCTCGGCAGACAGCGCGGTGGAGTATCTAGAACAGACTTCGCTTGAGATGCCTCGTTTTGATGCCTATCTAGCCAGCCAATTGATGGAGCCCAAACACCTTAGAGGGGAGTTGGGCTTGCAGTTTCAGGCATATGCAGAGAAGGAGCAGTTGCGGGGTAGGGCACCACTGGGAAGGGTTTTGCTCAACGTGGTTGCTAGGAGATTCTTTTTGGATTTGAGCCGTGGAGCCAACTTGACACAGCAAAGCTTGTTAGAACTCGACATCGGTTCATATACCTATGAAGGTCTTCGCACATTTGTTGATCGCATTGAGTTTGTTCTCAATTCAATCCCTCCAGGTTTGCAACCACCAGAGTTGACCAAATACACATGGTTGTATTCTCGATTGAAGAAGGTTCGAATGATGCAGAGACATATCGACAGAATCAAAGATTCGAAACAAACGTCTCATGTCAGGTGTTGGGATTGGCTCTTCAACAAACTGAAGACCACGTTGATGGAAATGAAAGAAGATCAAAATGAGGAGTCAATCAGAACGGCATTGCAAACACGGGCAAAGGTCAAGCCAAAGGCAAAAGGCTATGTTCAAGCATGTAGTTTCGGCACGTTGTTCTTGTAATTCGTGACGAGTTCAGTGGTTTTGTTCGTGCTTTTCCACTAGGGTCTAGAAGCAGTGAGACTATCAATAAGCATTTTTTGGCATTTTTGGGGCCGAGTTATCATAAGCAACCGTCTATCATGGTCAAGAGTGATCAAGCGCATGAATTCCAGGCCTCATGTTCCCAGCTTGGATTTCAACATGAGCCGACACTCGAGAATCGCTGGCCTCATAATTCCAGATTAGAGCGGGAGCTGAGAACAATTGAAGAAATTACTCGGGCAGTCCATCTGCAAGCAGGTTTCCACATGTTTCAGGACCTCTGGCCTCTGTCAGTGTCGCATGCAGCATTCATGATCTCATGCTTCCATAAAACGCCAGGAGCCGAGGTAACCAGATTGGAACTCGCGACAGGCAAACCAGGGACGGGTAGGGACATCCTCTTGGGACAGCTTGTTTATGTTCGGGACTTGCATCAGCCGAAATTTCAAGCAAATGCCAAACCCGCAGTTTTTGCGGGCTATCGACTTGACACGGGACCGCACTTTAAAGGGGTGCATTTGGTGTTGGACTACAGATCCCTCCAAGAAAAGACTCCAGGGTACAATGTTCCTGTCACTGTTCCTTTTGAACAGGTGTCCATTCCTGAGGGTGGTCCCATAATTCCCTTGTTCACTGCTTTGCAGGCAGCGTTGGCTGAGTTTGGTGGGTTGAAGCTTGAGAATGTTCCAAACATTGTTGTCCCATTTTCATCTCTACCATCAAGCGCAACCCCAAAAGAAAGGAAGGAATACATAACATTAGACAGACTGATCCGATATGGTCCTTCCCCGGGTTGCAAGGCTTGTGAGAAGGCTGGAAGAGAGTTCATAGCGCTGCATGCAAAGCGAGATTCACAGGTTTGATTCGAGCAGACAAGATTGCAGCTGATGGGAGACATCGATCGCCCTTGAGTCCTTCAGTCTCATTGCCTCCAACGCCTGCCTTGCCTCCACCTTCCGTTGCTCCGTTGACGCCGTCGTTACCGCCGGTTTCGGTCGAAGAAGCAGCTGTTCAGGAAGAAGAGGAAAGGGTTGACCCGAACCGTTTGCCGTTTAGTGCAGGTATATACCACCAGGTTCGGAGGAGGCCATGATAGGGAAAGTCATTCAAGACATTGATGCAGCATTCATTGATGATAACATTGCCAGAGGCAGGGCACGAAGGGTGAATGAACTGGAAGGCAAAGACTTGCTTTTCGAGTATGCATGTTCAGACGAATCCATCGTAGGTCAGAGGGCAGAGCACCTTGACATCAAAGTTGTGCGGTTGACAAGATCCTTGTTAGACCTGGAGAAGGCGAGTGACGTCGAACAAGCCATTGGTCAACTCGAGCAAGTGCCAGGCGCAGATGTCTATGTCTCACTGACATGTACGTACTATTCACCGCTCCAGCATTTGAATGTTGCAATTCATGGGGATGAATGTGGAAAGAAATTGAAACAATCACGAAGGAAGACCATCAAGATGTTGAACTTAGCCATCAAGTTCTTGGAAGTTGCAATTAAGAAATACGGTCGTATTGCAGTTGAATGGCCAAGAAGTAGCGGGCTTTGGGAAACAAAGGAATGGGGCGCCTTCATGAAAACACATAATCTCAAATATGTTCACTTCGATGGGTGTTCATTGGGCCTAAAGGGTCGAAACCAAAAGTTCCTGAAGAAGCCTTGGTGTATAGCCACAAATGATCTCAGAATGTTGCAATACTTCGGTCAGCATCAATGCCCAAGAAACCATGAGCATGAGCAAACAATAGGCACCAATGCAACAGCTTCAGCGTACTACACACCACAGTTTGCAGAGGTTTTGCTTAAAGCATTGTATCCAAAACAGGCTTTCAGGTTTGTTCCGGATGTGTCCGAAATGTCTAGTGCATTCGTGACCAGAAATTTGTCTCGCTCGGAGTGGCTTCAAGACCCAAAGGGTTTGCAAGCAGTGCTCGATGAAGCGCAAGGTTTGAGAGGCAACAAGACCTGGGACGACAATTCGGTCACAGTGCTGGAAAACTTGAAAACACAAGCCAAGGAACTTGGAATCACAGTGCACATTGCATCATTGCACACGCTCTGTGGAGTGAAGCATTGGGAACAACCCATCGAACAACACAAGTATAAAGGACGAATCGTGTACAGAGGAGGCCTGATAAGGAATGAGTCAGGTGAATTGGTCTTGTATGCAGACACGGCAACAACTCCAACAGCTTGGTTGCTCTCAATCTCGCTCTGTTCTACGGAACGTGTGAGAACAACGCCGTACTGTCTGATGCCATTCAGGCATTCCTTCAGGCGCCTCTCGAAGAAGAGACATGGGTCCTGGTACCTTTTGAGCTGTGGCTGGATAGTTGGAAAGCCACATATCCCCGAATTACCAAATTGGTTGTAAGATTGTTGAAATCACTGTACGGTCATCCGTTGGCTGGAAAGTTATGGCAATCTTACCTTTCAGAAAGGTTGGCAAAGGTAGGAGGTGTTGAAAGCGAGTTGTATCCATCTAATTGGTTCTTCCGCCGCAACGGTCACACCCTTTTGCTAAATATCTATGTCGATGATTTGAGCCTTTGTGGTAGATCTCATCTTCACGATTCCTTCTGGAAGGAACTTAGGGGGAGATAAAACTTGACCCCGAAGTTTATATCAATGAGCAAGGATCCTTGATTTTGGGTAGAACTCATAAATTGTTCAAGAAGGCTCAAGAAGGAAGAGGGAGCAGAGTTGCATTTTGAAATGACTTCATATGCACAAAGTATCGTACAGTCCTACTGTGAGCTGTGCAGAATCTCTGAATCCTCCTTGAAAGCAGTGCCATCGCCGGCGCTTCCCGAATCCAACATGAGTGACGAAGAGGCTGATCAGCAAGGTTGGCTTCACAAGGATGCTGCCAAGGCCTTGATGAGATTGCTTTGGCTAAGCCGTCTGTCACCCAGATATATCTTTCATTGTGTGCCGATTAGCTGCCAACGTATCCAGGTGGAGCCGTTGGGATGATCGCCAGCTTCAGAGACTTGTAAGCTACATACATCACACACATACGTATAGGTGTTGCGGTAGTGTGTCCTATGGCCATGGCCCTGTTGTGCGCGCCTTCAGTGATGCGGACTTTGCATCGTGTCCCTGGACGGCCAAGTCTACAAGCGGCATCGTGATTGGGGTACAAACTGGAGAGGCATTCTTCCCAGTGTTCTGGCAATCGAAGAAGCAAAGCTCCGTGGCCCGGAGCACGTCGGAGGCCGAGTCCATTGCTCTGGCTTCAACGATGTATGGGGAAGTTTTGCCCATCCAAGAGATGTTGGGGCACCTGTTCGAAGTTTCTATCCCAATGAAATTTGAACAGGACAATGAAGCGGTGATCAAGATCATCCAGAACAAGTACTCTGTGAAATTGAGACATTGCAATCGCGTACATCGCGTCAATATTGCATCTATCAGCGATCTGTTTGAGAAGGAAAGTTTGGAATTGCGTTACTGTCATACAAAACAGCAATTGGCAAACGCACTGACAAAGATACTGCCTCCAGTTCAATGGAGGGAAGCGCTGGAACAGCTTTGCGTGAGAGCTTGTGGATGACCTTCAATAGTTGTCCTTGAAACAGCACTGCATCTCTTTTGCGGCGCCAGGAATAACATTTTGGGCCCACATGTTCAGCGTGAGGGGGGGAGTTGAGAGTTTAGATGTACATAGCACTGTACACCCCTCCATGTTGACATGTTGTGTTTTGTGTTTTGTACTACAGCACTTTGACTTGTAAAGCGACTGAATATTTGGCTCAAGTAAAACAGGCAGCGTTGTGCTTGCGATCATTGGGTACGGTCCTGGAAGGTTGTGGGACACGTACTCAAGATTAGGCAGTCTTGCACACTACAAGGTGCTCAAGCAAGTCAATCCCTTACAAAAGCAGATTCCACAAGCTGTGGTAAGGCTTTGGTGAAGTGGTGAAGTAGGGCACTGCTAAACTAGATGGTGATCTAGATCCCGACCAGAACAAGAGGCCTCTTGTACACTATATAGTTTATTTGGATCTCGGGTTCGCTGGATCTCTGGTAGTCCAAATGGTAAACTAGGTCTCTTCACCATCTAGATTTCTGATGAACTGGACGCTAAGCTACATATATATATATGTATATTTGCTACACTAGATTTCTGGTAAAGTAGGTTCTTTGGTGAGGGTTGTCGCCGCTAGACTTGATGGTAAAGTAGATCTTTGATAAACCAGATGGTGCACTAGATGTTTGTAAGCTTGGTTTTTCGTGACTAGACCATCTTGATTCCTGATTAGGAATACTTTTGGTCCACTGGATTTTTGCCAAACTATATAGATCTTTGGTTAAATGTTTATTTGTTTATGGCAAACTATGTCTCCGGCTAACTAACATACCTTCGCTAGAGCTTTGTTAAACCAGGCTGTAAGCATTATCCCTCGTAAAGTGCACTTTTGATAAACTCAATGGTAAACTAGGTTTTTGTTAGCCTAGAGCTCTTGCAAACTATTTTGGCAATTTTACCACCTTGATGTCATCCCTACGGAAACTAGACTATACTTGTGGAGACCAGATTGAACTAAAGCCCTGGCAAATCTAGGACTCTGGTCCATTGGATCCCTAGCAAGCTTGGTCGTTGGCTTTGAAAATTGTTAATATAGGTCTTTGGTTCTAGTGAACTACATATACTAGGTCTCTGGTGAAGTAGAGGCCCACTAGACTAGCCGAAATGGCAAACTAGATCTTTTGTGTAGATCTTTGGTGCAATGAGGCTTTAGCATACTACACCGCTTCAAGCCCTAGTAAACCATTTTGTTTGCAAAGTAAAGCGTTGCTGAAGTATGTCCCTGCTAAACTAGATCGCTGGTAAACTAGGCCTGTGACAAATCCAATGGTAAACTAGGCCTTTGTTAAGCTGTTGAGGTAGGCGGGCTGGTGAACTTGGTGAACTACTAGGCTAATTAGTAAGTTAGACTTACGGTATTCGATATTTGGTCAAGTAGGACCTGCTCGAGTAGATTCGTAGATCTCTGGACAAGCCATTGTCAAACTAGATTTCTGGCAAACTAGACAACTATAGATCTTTGGTTAAGTAATCTTTGCTGAAGTAGATCCATGGTGAACTACATCCCTAGTGAAGTGCATGTGTGGTGAAGTAGTCTTTGCTAAACTAGACCTGTGGTAAGCTGGTAGATGGTAAACTAGAACTAGATCCCTGGCAACCCAAATGGTAGACAACCCAAAGCAGCCCGGACGCATATTGAAGCATCAAACCCAATTTGCTTAGCGCTGGAGAAGAAAACTGGGAAGAGTAGACTATATACCACATCAAGCACGCACACCAAACTCTGAAACTGCACATTTTGCTTCAGCAGGCTCTCGTAGCTAGGAGCAAAGCTGATTTTGGGACACATCTTCTTTGGCACTCCTCCTGTCTACCCTGTTAGCCCAAGGTGGACGCAAAGAGGCAGAGAGACTTTGAGGCGGAGACAGAGCTGGAGCCTCTGATGGACAGCTCAGTGCAGTCCATTTGACTCCATGGGCCTCCGCTTGCTGGCATCGTTGAACGAACCCAGCCGCTGAAACCATCCGGGGGTTGTTCATGGTAGAACTATGGACCGAAGAGCGACGGTGTTTGGCCGATTCTGCCTAGTTGGGGTTTGAACATCCGTTTGAACCACCTCACCCACCTTTTTAAACAAGAAATCGATACAGTTAGTTTAACAGGAGTCTATAAAATGTCTCAAACGCGCCAGAGCTGGAAACGTGCCGAAGATTTGATTTGTGGGTGAGGCAAGAACCTCTTTTCAACCTAGAGCTTTCCGACGTTCAACCTTCGAAGCGCACCTTGCAGAGTTGTAGAGCCGCGTCTTCCCCCAAGCGGGATGCTGGGGATCCTGCAGGGCCGCGACTCAATGATTCGATCCTTTCTTACTTTCCAGCGCTCAACTTCACCCGTGAAGACCGGGAAGAAGTCAACAGGTCGGAGCTCGTCAGGTCACGGGTAGAGGCAACTGTTCGACCGTAGGCTCAGAGCTGAATCAGTGCTGTGTAGAACACATATTTGAATACTTTTATACTACTAGTAACAAGAAGCTACTAGGGGCTCCTGGCCTTACTGCTAGGAGGAAGGACGCTACTAGGGATCCTGTTTGTTGTTTGTGGAGTTAGTGATCACGTCTATTATTATGTCAGGCGTGTGCAAGACCCAAGAGCAACCGCCCCTTAAAAAAACTATCACTCAAGGGTAATGGTCATCGGTCATCATATTAATGAACGGAACACCTAATATGAACATCGCTTGAAACCCGATTGGACATCCACTAGGGTCTATTTGGGGTACCTTTGTAGGGGATTGATGGAACAACACTTTGGATATGTCAGGGTGCTCGACGTACAAGCCTCTCACTCGATGCATCTTGACGCCTGGCCTCGTTTCACACGAATTGTTGCGACACGCCACGCCCCGTATCGACACCTCCGAGTCACTTGTAGAGGTGGAAAACTGGGCGGATTCCGGCATTTTGAGTTCTATGATTCCTTAAAGCCTAGTCCAGCCAATGATAATTTGCATTACATCATTTTACATCAGAAATATACTACTTACCTTGCTGGTCATCGTTTGCTTGCACGTTTGGGACGATGCTCATCCGGGAATCCACTGCTCCCCCCAGCCGAATCATCACATCTTTTCGTCCGTCAGTGATCAAATCTGATCGACGAAGGGCTGCAGGTGGACGATGCCAGCCCCGTTCGTAGCGTCCGATCGCTCCTGGTAGCGATGCCAGGAGCCCCTAGTAGCGTCCTTGCTCCTAGTACCCAGGAACCCTGCCAAGCTGGAAGACTTGTTTTCAGGTGGGCGTGACAAATTGTCCTTCTTTATCCTGCTTTCATGTTCTTTCCTGTCTAAATTACTAAAGACACTGAGAAAGGTGACACCTTATTCCAGGAAAGAAACATGTATTTTTGCAAGAACCGTAGCATGTCCTATACTATGCCTGGTATGGACAATATGGTACCATGGTACTCTTGGGTCCATCTCAGGAAGAAACGATCAACGGTGAACGTCAGCCGGTCCAGTATAATGTAAGCCTTCGGGATTTATACACGTCATGATACAAGTGAATGCAATTCACTCACTGCACAAGTTGCGTGCGTTTTGGGGTCAATTGTTCAGAATGCGTAACAAAGGGCCCGCAATCGTGATGCATGTGTAGGCCCCACACATAACAATTTCAAGTACTTATTTCACCTTTGTCGTGGCTTGCCAATGTTTCATATGATTTGCCCACTGTTGTTTGATCAGGCTTCCAAGACATAGTGCTACTGGATTTGGATCCTCAAGCTCAGAGTGCTTAGCTATTTGATCAGCTATCGGAGGATTCACCTGCAGCTGTGAACCTCATTGGATTGCCGTGTTTAAAGGCAGCTGAGGATTCTCGATTTCAATTCCCAAGCTCTCAGAAACCCTAGCTGAGCAATACCACTGAAGCTACATTCACCAGAAAAGAGAACTCTTTGCAATTCTTCAGGGGACAAGCGCTCAAACGGAACCCACTCCCAGGTGGATCCAGAGTGAGAGTTGGTTCATGTTGGTACAACATGGTACAACAATGTACAACATGTTGACTGAAGTGTTACCAAACCAAGATAAAGCTGCAATATGCCCAAATGGTTTAAAGTGCAATACCGTGCACTGTTTGACCTTGATTCACATTCAGCTCTAAGACTCTAAAAATTTGGGTGTGCAACATGTGCTCCATATGTTTCCATGGTATGCTCGCGTTCGGGGCTGAGATCATTGGGCGCATCACTCAGCCAGCCATTTGGGTCTGCTCGACTCAACATTCCTCGCGACTGGCCACGGATTGTGGCCTGTTGGAGCATCCGGTGATTTTTCTTTTCTGGCAGCCGACCGATGAAGTCCCAGTGTTTTTAAATCAAATTGTTGGATTCATTCGAATACGAAGTTGGGTCGCCATTGTTCGGTGCAGCGTTGATGACCTCCGGTGGTCGCATGCCCGTGCTGTCCTGACCATGGGATCTTTGGATGCCAGCGTGGCCACAGCGACAGGCCACCCGACCAGGACAGCCCGACAGGCGAGTTCCATCGCGGATTGTTGGGTGCATCACCCACACTCCCCCGTCCTGATCCGCTCAGGCCTTTCAGCAAAGACTTTCCAGTGTGTGATCGTAAAAGAGCCATGAATTTGCGGCTGAAAGAGCGTGACAGAGGGAGGGATTGGATATGGATAGATTCGGATAGATAAGCATGTGACACACTTCGAAGGGGCCGACCAGCAAGCTCCACTGATTCACACACCCTGAATCTCAATCCTGCGACTGCCCTGAAGTAAAGATTGACGGATGGGTGGTCCTTTGATGTGCTTTGATGGAAATGGCAAGTTTCGGCGAAGGTCAAGGGATGTCAAGGTGACATGGCGTTGTTCTGTGCCGTGCTTCGCAAAGCTTTGAACCTCACCCTTTGAAGAATCTTCAACATTCGACGGCTTTCTGCCATCCCAACGAGGTGGAGCACTGAAGGGCGCAGTGGCCAGCAGCGTTGGTGTGGGTGGTATGCATTTGGGCAGCAAGATGTCCAGGATGTTTTTGAATTTTTGAAGCTCATGAACAACCGCTGCAGCGCAACATGAGGGGAGCCCATGTAGCCGTATAACCTCAAGGATCCTCAAGGCATTTGATGAAGAGTCAGAATCTTTGCGTGGTCTTAAGTGTCTAGCAGGCCATTGGCGGCCATTGGATGCCATTTGTTCTTTGGGCCTCTCGGCGTCTCTGAGGTATCATCCAGGGGGTGAACCGTACTCCGCGGACTATGGCTGCTTGAAGGAACAGGGGCTCCCGTGGTGCTGCGAAGTTTCTTTTTAGTTATATAAAGAGATGTGGGATTGAAAGGAGCCAGTTGCGGGTGATTGGTCTTCTGGCGTCGTCGTTGGAGGTAGTGTGATGAACTACAGTGTCACCTCCCATCCTTCAACGCTTCTTTGTAATCTGCGGGTCGTTCACATGGTCGCTGGTCCACCGGGCGTGGACCTCCCATTGAATCATCCTCCCCAGATGCCCCCCAACAAATCGGGCTGTTCGGCGGCGGCCTGGTTTGTTTGGTCTAATTGCTTGCTTCAGATGACTGCGAAGGGATGACGCTTTGGACATGGGAGAGGACTCTAAAACTGTGTGTTTTAGAGTCCTTTCCCATGTCGAAAGATGGGGGCAGCACATTCTCTTTGTTTTAGCGGACTTCAATTTGAATGTGCTTCTTGAGAAGACGGCCAAGCGCCAGGGCTTCAAAATGTCAGATGGGCCCATGGGAGGAATGCAGCCAGGCCGGAAGGGGCGGAGACGGCGGTTTTGCGGTCCTTTTCTCAGCACTTCTTCGGGCCGATGAGCTGGGCTATGGTATTGTTGGCCAGAGCTGCTCAAGAGGTTTCCACTACTTGCTGAGTTTCAATATGATCTCTGACCTGGGTCAACAACTTTCGAATTTCGCCACCAGTCCCGGAAGATCTCAGAGCCTTGTGTTCTCTCAAATTCAGCCCACGGTGAGGCAAGAGATGGTGGAACATGCCAGATCATACAGAGGCGCTGGCAAGGAGACATGTCCTTTCGTTGTTTTTCATTGGGGTTCTAAGAATCGCTGTAGGAAGCGGTTATAGCGGAATCTTGCCCAAGCCAAGTGCATGCGAACTGTGACGGGTCCATTCGGGCCCCCGTTCCACATGGACGATTTGTGTGTCATCCCGTCCAGGACATGGTGGTTGGACCAAGTCTTGTTTTTTCCCTTTCTAGCCAGCCAACATGCCACAGGAATTTGGAGATTATAGGATGTCCACCAAAGTATGCTGTGTTGACCTTAAAGAAACTAGCAACCAATGACATCAACCAGTGAAACAAAAGAAACAACAATCATCCCGCTCCCACCAGTGAAAACGTACAACAATTGCATACCAGCCGAGCATGGTGTTCCACTAAAGGGATCACGATGTTAGGATCAGACGCTCTGGCACTTATGGTTGACCTACATTTGAAAGGGAGAACTCCTGAACTGGACTCCTTCCTACACCCTCCAAAATGCTGACGAACTTCCAAGTCCAGCTTTGGGGTCCAAACTGGTGATCTTCGGCATGACTTGTCCTCCGATCAGGTGGCGATCGCCACACCCTGCCCCTGCATGCTGGGCACCTTCGACGGTGACCTGCAGCCGAAGGTTGCAACGAAGCTGCAAGAGGCGGGCAGTTGCGGGCTGCGGACACGTGAAGAGGGGAGAGGGGTGGGGGCTCGTCAACTCCCCAAAGCATCCACAAGCATAGGGTTGTCAAACATAGTAATCATTCTGTTGAGCTCCTATAGGATCTATAGGCGTGGCTCAGTTTCTGTGTGCTTTTGTATGACAGTTGGACATGGTTTGACCTCAGAGTCCCACCGTTTGTTTGTCGCATGATGAGGGCAACACATTTGTCACTGAGTACAACGAGGTGATATTGAGATCGCTTAGACAGCAAAGCCAAGGCAAGATTGCATGCTCTTGCTTGGCTTGTTCATGTTTAAAATGATGTATATCATTGGTGTTTATCGACATGCACAATCAGTGAAGGCACAACTACGTCCTAAAGCTCACAACCAGAAGGTCGGCCACTGCAAACTTGTAGTTCATCCATATCAAATCGCATAATATATATTTATACGATTTTATAAGTATACATGTTAAACACATAGTTCCTTGATGTCCCATTCCCCTGCACCCCTGCACGACATCGGCATTGCTGAATAGCAGCCAGGCCCTGTCTGCCGAACGCGGCCCTCCCAGCGACGCCTGGGATCATTCCATCGATGACCGAGACCCGGCCGGCACCGTCGGTCCGACCCACCGTGGCGTCGAGGGTCCGTCGATGGTCGTGGCGAGCTGCTGCTCAGACCATTCAGGCCACGGTTTGTGGTGCTTTTGTTGGATACGACGGTGAGAAAATGCATGCCCGCATAGTACTGTACATACTGTATAGTATACTGTATTTATCGTTGCTGGATTTGTTTTTTTGTTGGAGTTTTTGCATGCTTCTCATCCTAGATCTTAATCCTGCGTGTGTGGCCCTGTCGGGGGGACAGGGCCGTTCTTTCTAATAACAATCATCAATATTGTTGCCACCGCATCAAAAAGCCGGTGTGGCCGCGAAGATGGAACCTCATGTGCACAGGATACGCCCTGGTTCTGCAGAAAGGGGAGAGGCGGTTGCTCTCCCAGGAACTCCCAGTGGACACTCCCAGTCTCCAAAGGGCAATTAGTGCCACTTGTGGTGACTTCTTCCAATCCCAGGATACAGTCTGGGAGTTCCAAAAGTGCCAGCATGGCAGACTCTTGGCGGCATTCCTTTTGGACATGAATTTCAATTCTGTATGAAGAAATGCTCGTTGGGTGTCACGGACAGCTTCACGGAGAAAATGTGAGAGGAGGGGATGAGACCAAAGCAGAAAGAGCAAACATCGTGGAATTCTGAATCCACTTCAACTGACATTTTGGCTTTCTTGCTCCAGGGTTTGTGCAAGAACAGTCAAACCAGGGTTGCCTACACAATGAAGGCCACTTGCGATTATACATGTCCGCAACAAAATAGTCGATCGACTTTCTATCGGCGTTGGACAGATTTGCTGATTTATCTATATATTAATATAGGTCCAAGGGCCTGCCTACTCGGTGGATACTCGGTGGATACCAGTTACACCTAGCCATGATGTAGTCCATGATGTAGATCCCAAGAATCTACTACGGCAGAAAGAAGGTTCCTCTTTGCACCTGCATGCCGTGCACCAGTTGGTTCTTGACAAGCGATTCCAGAGAGGCTCGTTTGACCTCACCGTCGCTCTCAGGACGTCCAGCAATCTTGGCGCCTCGGCCCACGGAGTCCCCCAAAAGCAATGAGTTTCCAACAGAGGTTGAAGGACCCTATAGACTATCCCATAGGTACCCCAGGTGACGGGTCCTATAAGGTCACTTAATCTCTCTTGGATTGAACGAAAGGTTTCCGTTCCTGTTGAAACAAGGGGCGCAGGGGCACCAAACATCTGGCGGGCAAGGTGTATACCGCCACACTTCAACGTGGTGTATCGTTGTGTCATCAGTTCTTGTGTTTGGGTCTGCGTTGTGTGGGAGGCTTCCTGTTTCACAGGCCCATGTTTAGCTGTTTTTGACGTGGGTCATGAGGTCGAGTGGTCGGATGTGGCTGTGGGTCAAAAACCCTATAACCCTGGTTGACCGCTGAAAATGAACAGGTTCCTCATGGTTCCTCTACAAGGGATGTCAACCCACCAGCATTTGGGGCTCAAGGTTTTGACCCACAGCGCTCAACGATCATGGAAAGTTGGCGCTCATCAGTCCTCGAAACCATTGGGCAAACACCTTCGCGATAACCGATAAATCACCAGTGATCAGCAGTGTGGACCCTCAAAGACGGCTAAAGTCAAACCCACTTGGCCACTTGGCATTGCAAAAATACAAGAGCCCAGGTGTGAACAGGGGGTTGTTGTGGTTTTGACATGTTTTGACGCTTCATGGTCGGACACCTAGAGTTTAACTACTAGGTTGGCCCTCTCAGAGGCCTTTGTGGGTGAGCTTGGGGATTAAAGTCTGAGACTTTCGTTTGTTGGCACGGTCTCTCAGACAGTCACCCAATTGGTGTAATCATGATAAAAGGCGAGAGAGAGAGAGAGAGTGGACACTGGAGGTTGGATGGCTGTTTTGCTGGCCACTTTGGCAACTCGGAGTGCACGATCAATGTCCTCTCGCCACTCAACCGGCCCGTCGCGCAGTACTTATCAGCAAAAGTCATGGTAAAGCTCCAGGAAAGGAACACGCATTTTGGGTCACCGCGAGATCAGAACGCCCGTATGCATATATAGACCATAGTAGATGTTTCTTCAACTCTTCAACTTGGAAAAGGATTCCTCTAAACACGGTCACGGAGCTGCCTCTTTTCTGGGTGGGCTTTGTGGACTCAAGAAGAATGGGTCCAAGAAGGCTGACTTTGCAGCGATTGATCCAGGGTCAACCCTTCATGCCATGCTATGCCACGCTAATGTTTGCTTTACCAAGTCGTGATTCTCAGGTTGGTCGCAGTCAGTCACTGCCGGGGCCTAAAATACTCTATTTGCTTTTCAAGGGGGGCATATATATATATACCAACTGAATCATGTTGAGTACTATGTCGATGGGTGAATTGTTCGATTCCTGGAGGATGCAGAGCTGAATGGAGACTGTTTGACCTGATCAGATGCTGCTACTGATGACATGCGTTTTGCTGGATGTTGTTTGTGAAGGCTGTGAGAAGCATACCGTATAGGACCTATTAGGCTTATTAGGTGGTGATTTTTGAAAAATTTGGAAGCACTTTTGCAACAATGATTGCTGCCACTGTGACATTTACATTATACACTATCAGTTCTTTTGCAACATTGTGAGATATTTTTTGGCAAGTCTTCAATCGATAGAAGGTCCATGGGGGGGGGGCACAACAGCTCGGGCTGAGGTTGGGCAGGGAGCGCAACCAAGCTGTGCTGAAAGGCTTTTTGTGACGAGTCGGAGGATCCTTGAGGTGATATCATGCTGTTGTTTGTGTCTGGTGACCTGCTGATCGCATCTGATCGCCCAGCACAAATGCCGAAGATATTTTGAAGAGCATGTGGAGCATGACTATCCATGTGCACACTTGTAGATGTGCCTTTGCCATGCGAGTGAAGATGCCTTTGGCCGAACCCATTGACATTGACATCCCAGTCTCAAAAAGATCCCGCCCTGCGGTGCCTCAAAGAAAGGCAGACCGCCGTTTCAGTGAACTCGGCATGAGACAGCGCCAAAAATCGGAGAAACAACATTTGGGCAGTAGGGCGTTAGGGCACTACATCGATTTGGTGAAACTTGACGTTGTTTGTTGGTTGTCTCTTCTTCCCTCAATGAGGGTCAGCAGTTTTCAAGATAAACACATGATGTTGCTCAGGTAGTGACGACTGCCATTTGGCGCTGATAGGCTTGGGCCTCCAGTCTCAGACTCGGCACATCTGAACGTCCAAGGTCCACGTGATCTTCACCAACCAGTCCGTTTCAAGAGGGTCAGTGTCGAAACCGGAAACCGGACACCACCGTTTGCTGGCAGAGGCTGTGGGAAGTGTGCACCCACATCCGATGACAATAGCAGAAGACATGACATGTTTTGAGTCTTCAATCTCAAGATCCAGGAATCGGGTGGAGAACCTGGTGGATACAGTCCTTTTGAGATGACCACTCTAGACTGTAGCCATGCACAACCGAGTGTCGCAGCGCTTGTTCAAGGGCACTTGACAGGTGTCAGCCAGAATCGGTTCTGCCTTGCTTTGTAATTGCATTCTTCCAATCACCATATTGACACCATTTGACACCTGTCACAACCAGATTGTCGATGTTACGCAGGTGCAAACGATGCGGTCTGGCCAACTGACGAAGAAGGACGGACATGAGGAAGTTGGCTGC
Source organism: Durusdinium trenchii (assembly GCA_963970005.1). NCBI lineage: Eukaryota > Dinophyceae > Suessiales > Symbiodiniaceae > Durusdinium > Durusdinium trenchii. Next base: position 864,384 of record CAXAMN010014224.1, read on the forward strand.
ATACCTGCAGCGTTTTTGCAGGTCTTCCCTGCCCTACAAGTGCTGCTGTCATGTTTTGGAGCGTCGCTTCTGAGCACTGTAGCCATTTCAAACTGCTTGAGCGACATGAACTACAATGTGTGACATGCACCTGCGGAGGAGTAAATATGAACGAGATATCTCATCAAGGTTGACAAGAATGCTCGAGCACCCAATGAAACTCCAGTTCAACTACACTCAGCTGAATATTTGGTCGTTCCTGCAATTGTTTGGCCACATTCTTTGCCTTAGGCATATGTCACCGGTGTGGCCCCTGTGATGCATTTGAACATTTGAGTTGGAAGTCTTCAGGCCGTTTCCGCAGCAAGAGTTTGGACCTTGACAGGTTGGGCCAATTTTTTTTGGGATACACCTTGTGGACATTTTGCCTTATGCCTGCAGGCGTGGAGCTGAGAGGGTGGAATCTAGAGGAGTGACGAGTTTGAATCATTTCCGATCCACCTACCATCACGTTGTTCCCTCCTTAAGTTGCTATGGGCCAGGTACCTGGACTCTACCAATCGTTTGTCAAGAGTTTTGAAACAAACCAGTCTTCTTGTGGGTGGCGATATTCGTGTGGGGTTCAACTTCTGAAAAAGCATATGCCACAAACTTGCTACAAACATGAGTTGGCTAGCTACCATGTCAGCTAACGTTAACCATGTCAGCTACCCATTGCCATAACCATTGGTCAACATGGCTGACATGTGTGACATGTTCGCAGCATGTCACACCCATCGATCACCTGAGCGCTGGGCGAGTCAGGTGCCGGAGGTGGGCCTCGACCAAACTCAGGCGGGAGGAAAGAAACAAGGACATTTGTGCAAGTGGATCGAGTGTGTATTTTTATCTCTACCAAGTGCATAGACTGTATACATTTATAGACCAAAGCCAAAGCTAAGCAGTTTACAGTACACTGCTCAGTTAATCGCATGCCATACCCATCCATACCTGCAATTTAATAAACATATATATATATATATGAACACATTTTAATATATATATATATATATATTATATTCCAAAGCTATTCATTGATCAGATGTGGCACGATGGGTGGCTAGAAGTGTTGGGGAGGTCGAGAAGACAAACTAGGGCGGTCCAGACTCTTGGTGGCTTTATGGCGGTGAAACATGTGTCTCAAGCTCGTAGGATTTTGCAAAAGTCAGGTGTTCCTATTGGGGGGCCAAAGGCCCACCTTCAGCATGAATGGTTGTTTGTTGGTGGAACAGTCCGCAATTAGAGCAGGTTAGATTTCACAAGCCAACAATCATACCGTCAGTCTAAAGGTCAGACTTTGTTCCTCCACGCTTGACTCCCATTTTCATATAGCAGATGTGTAGGTCCTCAGGTCCTCAAGCTGCACTTCAGTCAGCCGAGATTCACCGAGAATCGGTCATTTGTGCCGCGGAACCGACGCCCTGTCCAGATGATCACCTTGCGGCCCTGCTTGGTGTTGACGAACGCCTCCAAGGTGGATTTGGAGCTGCAGTTGGGGACTCAAAATCAACGGCATGCGTGGCTCTTTTTGGAAGATGCATTTCCTCAAGTGAGTGGGAGTTAAACTAAACTGTCAAATGGAAGGGGGAATGAACCTTTTGGATTGTTGGTGTTTAACCTTGGCCCGTTGCTGGCCGGGCTACGCTGGGAGAGCCAACCCAACACTTCCAGCCGCTGAACCCACCATGGAACGAACGACCGGAACCAGGTTTGACGGAGGTTGACCTGAACCCACGGAGCCGGAAACAAAAAACACAGAGCGTCACATGGAGAACTCACGGAACAAAGGAGGAACTAACTGGACAAACAGTATATATGACTATAATCCGTGTTTCTCAGGTGTTTTGAAGAAGGGAGGCTCCTCCGCTTGGCCAGCGGCCAATCCATCGAGGTGCGGCGGGCCCGGGGTGAAGTGCACCAGTTGCTTAATCCATTGAGGTGCTGGTGCCAAATGCTTGGATACAGCGCTTTCATATAGGAGCCTGAGAACCTGTTGTTTCAATTTGTTTCGTAACCTAGTGGGTCGTGATGTTGATGCTCATTACAGACTTGGTACGCGAAAGCCCATGAAAATATATGAGCATGCAATTTGGAAAGAGTTGCCAAAAAGCAACATTTGCATTTGCTTCATTTTTGCTACATATAATGTATAGACTAGTTATTAATTATTGACTGATACTATGATACTATTTCGTAAAGGCTCTACCTAACCATGATTTATGCACTGCCCTCCAGGCCTCTCACCCGAATGGTTCGTTCATCTATGTTCACCTCATCTCAGCTCCAGATGTTGCTCAGCCTCGGTCGTTGGTGAGACTCGGTAGCGAACCTTGCCAGTAGTAAGGCCAGTAGCCCGGCCTGGGACGGACCGAACTACCAGGCACATTGGAGCCAAACCAACGAAGCAAGGTCCGAGGCCTAAGCTCAAAGCTTGGCCTAAGTGAGTTCATGCAGCATGTTACATGTGCCGTTCTTTTGATCGTTTCTAGCCCAGAATTGTCAAGCTCGCGTTGGGCTCCTTGAACTACGTCCTGCTTCGTCCTCCAAGAAAAGGTGGAAATCCTTCGGACCGCGGAGTTGGCAACTGGGTTGGAGGTTTGACCCACCACGTTGCTCATAGAGGTCGGGTTGCTCATAGAACTGGATTCCACGCGTTTGAGGACGTAGAGGAAAGGCAATAGATGGTCCTTTTTGTCGTTTCCTTTTTCGGTCAAAGACACGAAGTCCCAGTGTTCATCGTGGGGGTTTGCTTCCATGTGTTGCTTTCGCTTGGCAGTTGCTTAGGCCGCCCACGGTTCGATTTCGGCCTTTGCCAGTGGAGGCGGGTCGGGATCAGTGGGGGGGTGGACAATGTTGGTGTTTGATTTGTCATCAAGGTGTCTTGGTTACGCATACTCAACCATTTTAACCCTCAGTTCAACAGATAAGCCCTGATAGATACCTATTAGAGTCGAGGATGTTGTTGTTCCTTTTACAGCTACTGGTAGAAAGAACTTTAGTAGGCATTCTAAGGGGCTGCGTCACAGATTCGTGTTCTGTGTGCTTCACTTTCATCCAGTTCTTTTACCAGTCAATGGCCGATTCAGGAAGAACATGGCATCATTGTGTGGTTTCAACCACCACTGCTAGGCATGATGACCCAATGGTCGATGAGCATGCATTGCTTTGAGCACAGATGTATTGCATGGTGTTTGGTGTCATGTCACCACTAATCTTCAGAAATGTTGTTCCTGCGTTGGGTAGAGCTCTACTTGGAATTCTTTCCATGCTATGTACATCTCCCAGGCGGCCTAGATCCTTTTTGATCCAATTGGCTATGTGAGCTTAACCAGTCAAATCCAAGAGACCACGAAGCAAGACCAACGTGACCATGCGAGCCGCTGTTGCGACACTTCAGGGATCGCATGATGGGCCTTGGTCTGGCCTAGTCGTGTGTAGCGATTCCAGGGCCGGGACGTGGGCGCACTCAGCAGTGGATAGCACAGTTGATGGGCCAATTATTCTGTTTGACTTCAAATAGCCTGACAAAAGGCATCTATAGTTTTCTTGAATGTTGTTGATGTTTGATTGTATGTTTTGGATTGTTGTTGCTTGCCGCTTGGCGGAGCACAAAAATCCTTTGGCACCAGTCCAAGGGAAATTTGCTTTTTGAGGCAAGTTGGATTGAAGGTTTTCTAGCATTTTCTAGCGAAGAACTGACGCTGCTAGCGGCTGCAGTAATCCGCTGCCTGTTGCACTGTTGTGTTTTGTTATTTGTTGATTGCTACTGTGCACTGTCACTTGCGCATGTTGTAGCTCCCCCAATGAATGATTTCAAGGCAGCCATATACGCTCACATGTTTGATGTGCACAGCTGAAGAGCTGAGGTTTGCCTATGCCATCCCTGCCGAGGATTGTGGTGAAAAGGTTTGTCATCGGCAGTTTGAGAAGTGGATAAGATCATCGGATCGAATCCAACTCACCATTGTTGCTGTCTTGTTCAACAAGTCTCCCTCCGATGGGCAGATGGGAGAACTGCATTACCTTTTTTTACGCCTGCGTGTCAGGATCCTTCAAACACAGCTTGGACTGTTGAGATCGCACCGGATTGTCCTGGCCCCAGGAAGATTCAGATTCTATATACAGGTTCTGAAGTACATTCATGTGAAACACGCAGTGGATTTGTTCCACGCTTAAACGAGTTTGGGGAATTTGACACAGACAGGAACAAAGGTTCGAGGAGCTCTTGAGACGACCCGGGAGCTCTTGAGACGACCCGGACTGAAGAACCAGCAGATGTTTGTATTAATGATTTGAAGAATTTGCAGGGTCATGTTCTGCAGATGAGCTACCGGGTTTCTTTTCTGAATGACCTATATACCCAACTTTTGCAGTATCAGGGAATGTCTTGCTTGACTACAGTGAAGACTTGCAATGATGGGTGATGGGTGTGATATGATATAAGCTTCAGACAAATCTAGTGATATATATATATATATAGTGTTTAGCGGCCCTGGTTAGGTTCCTTTAGCTTTGCATGTAAAGGAGGAGGAGGGTCCAACCTCAATGGGTTCCTACGACCATCTACAACTACGTATATATATATATATTGATTACTTAGATTGAGGAGAAAGCACCAGTAGCCGGTGTTGATTGAGTCATCCAGCAAGTGCTTAGGTGGGATTCTATGTGCTTTGTTGAGAGAGTTTTTCAGGTGACACAACCCTTTGAAACTTGTGTGTTGAAGGAGGCCCACCTAGGACCTAGAATCTCCTCTAATTTGATGTGTTTTCTCGGGGTTGCCCAACATGGCCAAACCACGTCCCCTTTTTCGCTCCTGGCCGAGATCCAGATTGCTCGGCTACCAGCCCTTTTTTTTGACCCATGATTGCTCGAGCATCCAATATAGCCATTTTCTCTTCGAAAGATGCTACAGTACTGAGATGTACTGATAACGTTAAGCCTAGTTGACTGTTACTAGAAGCGATGCACTTGTTCCTAGTAGCGTCCTTTGCTCCTACCGTTTTGCACCACTTGGTCCAGCAGATTCATGTAATTATCTCCTACGGACAATCTGCCTTGGGGTGCCAAATTCCTTCACTCGAAAAGAATGCGAGGATAACAAGTGGTGGGCTTGACAGTTTCTTGCTTGACATGTTCTTTTTGTGGCCCTCACTATCAACATGCACATGATTCCGTTCAGGGAACACACAAATAGTTTGTTTATGTGTGTTTAGAGCCTTCTAGGAAGATGGTGCGGATGGTGGTTGAAAGAAGTCTATGTTGAACTCTCCACCTTGGTCGACGCTCTCCCCAGGTGGAGCGTTGGCGGTTTCCTTTACACAAGGACCGAGCCGATGATGTTTGACATTGTTTGACACCGGTGATGTTGGGTTGACAAGTTATGAGGTGAAGGGTCCAATCATGGTGATGTAGCAGATGCTGGGTTCTCCTGGAAAGCCTGCTGTACATGTTTCTTTCAAATTCTTTCGACACATTCTGTGATCTCTTTGAGCGCGGGATGCCCGGAGAGCGGAGGCTTTTCATCCCTTTGAGGCTCCCGCTTGGTCGCTCGCAACCATGCCTTTCGGGTTGCGCCCATGGTGCCGGCAGCCCAGGGGTCCAGCACTGGCTGAAGGCGCAGCAGGAAGAAGCTTTGAACTGAGGGTGAATGGCTGCCGGTTTGGGGTCGCTGGAATTTGTCGGCCCTTGGTGTCAAGTGTTGTTCCCCCTGTCAGGTGAGGGTTGTTAGATTTTATGTCAGCTGCCTTCCGCTTCCTTCTCCTCCGCGCCTCCGCCAGCTCCCGGATGGCAGTGTTCCCCGCCGGACCTCAACCGCGAGTTCCGCTTGGCCCCGTCGGACCTCAACCGTGAGTTCCGCTTGGCAGCGTTCCCCGCCGGACCTCAACCGCGAGCTCCGGCGGATGGCCGGACTCTGTTGGACTACAACATGCAGAAGGAGTCCACCCTCCACTTAGTCCTCCGCCTCTGCTGAGGCTCAACCAAGTAGACAACTCCGAGAGCGCGATCAGTGCCCTGGAAATTGCAGGCATGCTTTTTACCGTGGGTATGTGGGGTGGATATGATAAAGTCTTGGTAACCCTTGCCTTTTAAAGCTGGCATGGGCGCAGCGCCCTAAGGAGACTTGGTCAAGATTAGCGGATCGCTCTAGAAAAAGAATCGCACTGAAGGGAAGGAAGCGCTAGCGTGTCAATGGAAAACTCTCCTTTTTCCTCACTCTACCGCCACCCGTCTTCAAGAGAAATTTTCAAGAAATACGACAAAGGCATCCAAAACATTGTAAAGCGATATAGCGACCCCTATACCAATAATTATGGAGCTTCACTAATGTGCCCGTACGCTTTGGTCGCTCATATCGTCTCACTAAAGAAAAAAATATGCCCGGGCATGCTGCCAAAAAAGTCACAACGGCTGGGGTCACCACGGCATGGCTCCACGGCTGGGGCTCATATTTTTGAATAACCCACCCTTTGAAAGCATTTGATTAGCATGAGCAGGTCAAACAAATAGTGCTACTTGCCCATTTTGGACATAGTTTTAAAACTATATGATTTCAGGGGTTTGGACAAGCTTTATGAGATCGGGTTCAATCTTTGTTTGGACAGATATGACCGTAATGTGGCAGTAATACTTGGCAGTAATTTGACAATATAGTGCTTGAATGCGTCCGGCTGCTTCAACACATGCCAAAAGATGTCGAGCTTATCACCAAAGCATGGCGCCCTTTTCCCATTGGGCCCTAAGCAAATACCTCAACCGTGCGGATGCGCGTTAGATTTCTCAAGTCCACCTGGTGCATTCAGTGCAGTCCGTTTTCTACTTGGAAAACCTTTCCCCAAGTTTTCCATTTCGCTTTGGACTCCTGGCGGCGGTGGGAGTCACTGAGGTTCGACATTTTCGATGTCTTCGTGTGCGGTGGCATCTAAAGAGGCGAATGCAGCCACAGAGGTTCTTGCGACAGCTGACATACCTGTGGAGGCATCTGAGGCCCGTTTCCCATATGATCCGCTGAGAACTTGTTTCAATTCCTGGGGCGGCCCAATCTAGCACCTGTACGTGTTGTAGCCTCATTGGGTCCAACTTTCTTGAGACCCTCGGTCTGGTGCCTTATTCAGACAGATGGGCAGAGGAACTGGCGAAGATCATGGTTCAGAAGCTCACTCACTGACTTTGACCAAAGAGAGACCCCCTATGTCCGACGGACAAGGCCAATGCATCTCATTTGCGGTCACCCTGAAAAAGCTACCGAGTTCTATCTGGCAAAAATTCTATTTGGCATATACTTGGGCATTCTACTTGGCAACCACTCTGGCATTCTATCTGGCGTGCGTTCTGACATTCTATTTTGCATATATTCTCATCTGGCATAAATGTTGACATTCTATTTGGCATGTATTCTGACATTCTATCCGGTGCCCACTGCGATCGGGAGCTGGCGTAAGGCAAAGCAATAGTCACTAGTTCACTGGTAACACGCACGTGCCAGTTCGACTCAAGCCCATAGACCGAACAGAACAGGCCCCTGGATCCATTGGGACACGCCCTACCTGGCCTCAAGTTCTGATTTTATGCCAGGTGGAGTGGTAGGATATTTTTGATGGCAGAACAAATGTTGGAATACATGCCAGAACACATAGCAGGACTGAAGTCGGTCCATATGTCGCAGCACATGTCAGACAGGAAAAATGTCAGGACACGCCAACAAAGATGTCAGAACACAGCCCAGAACACAGCCCCAAACGTTTCCGAGCTTTGATGATCGATGATGTGTCAGAAAGCAAACCAGATTTGATGCCAGAACGAGCATCAGAACATCCAGTCAATCAGCACAAATCGCCTTTCAGGGTGGGGATCGCTCGAAGTAGAGTAATTGGAGCGTCGGATGTTTACTTTGTTTGGTTTTCTGTTTTGGATGTGCTGGACAAGTGTTGATGGTGGCAGTGAGGCTCCTACATCCTTCCGGTGGCCAGCGCATTGTCGCTTGGTTTGAACGTCGCGGATGACCCCTTGCGTTAACCGTTGGCCCCACCCAGGAGGAATACACCGACTTGGGTCTTGGCTCCACTTACTTGGACTGTGACTGTGCACCAGGTTCACATATTTGCACCTGTCCTCAGAGACGTGCCTTTTATTTTTTGTTGCGTATGTGGCGGTATTGATTTGTGGAACCTTGCAGGTTCCTATGCAAACATGCAAACTCAATAAGGTTGATAAACAAATTATAGATATATATAATATACTTAAATAATATATCTTATCCAGACAAACAAGACTGGGATTTCTTCGGACTAATAGTATAGGATGATATTGAATCAACGGCCCACAGGTGATTTGCAACTCAAGATGCTAGTAAGGCATTAAAATGGTTTGTCAGGAATCGGCAGGAACGTGTTTTTCTACGGTTTTGCCTGGATGGGCCAGCAAACATTCCAAAATTGGGAGAATCGCTGCTGTTGCACGGTAATCTTGTCTAATTAGTGTGGGTCAACGACACTCGCCCGAACAAAGACTTGGGATTTGGGAGTTTAAATCGGGCTGAGACCAGTGTTGGGTCCACTTCTGGTCAGAGCTGCCAAAGCTTGAGTGGATGGCATTTCGTCCGCAATGTTTGCTGGGTGACATCGTGCAGCCACAAGGGTTGCGGGGTGCATTAATTAAGTCGAGACTTTTGCTCAGTTGACTTAAAATCATATGGGAAGGCGCATGCCAATCAGAGATCTTTAAGGATGAGAAACGTCCCAAAATATACCACTATGTAGCGCTAGTTACTTCCAGCATGTTGCAGCCCGCCTAGCAAGGCAAAGCATGAGAACCATGGCTATTTGCCCTTGAAAAATGCTGGTCATATCGAGTTGAACATGCCAACATGTTTGCACCTGCAACCCCCAGCTTGACTTTTGCAATCAGCAAGAACATTTACACAAAAGTCAGACACTGAGCGCCGTTTTCCCAAGATTGACAGGCTGGGAAATGTGTTCACCATTTGTCCACATGATCCAGAGTTCTCGCTTCGGAAGGCACTGAAGGCCTGTCCAACACTACCAAAAGATAACTGACACACGTCGGAGTTCCTCGCTCACGACTTGAGCGTTCAGCTCAGTGGTCTCAGAACGCGGCCACCGCAGTGGTTGCGCCTCCATGGGACCATGTGGTGCTGCGCCCAGCCGCGAAACCCTGAGAGGCGGGGCGGGGCGGGAGGGAAGGAAGACGACCGGGAGTCATCGCCGAGCCCCAGCGAGGAACAGATGCTGGATGAATCCGAATTATAAATGATGTATGGCAAAACTCATGGACAAACATCATGAGAATTCACGAGAGATCTAGCAGAGCCCATTCAGCCAACATTTATATAAATTAATGCAAGATGCAAGCATGTGTTTTTTTTTGGCCCAGGCTGCAGAAGCTCATAGGATTTTACCAACAGTGGATCTTGTGAACCTCCGTGATGGATTCACATGGAAAGGAGAAACGGTGGATTGCCTAATCCCGCAGTACAGTCGCACTTGGCACAAAGAGTGCGTTTTTTGTTCTCTACAGAACTTTTGAGGTTTCTTAACCATAAAGCTAAGGCCAACACGTCGTAACACACTTGGAAGAACATCACTTGGGCTCTCAGATTGAAACCATTGAATTGGAACCCGCAATGGCGGCCCGAACGGAGCGAATCCTCTTCAAGGCAGGGCCACCGCACAACGCGCGGTTTGTCTCGTCTTCTTTGCAGGGAAGATTCGCAGGACTTTGCAGGGGCTCTCATGCATTGTTGGGGTACCAAGAGCATTAATTACATACCAAACTGTTCCTAAGGTTGTTTGTTGTTTGTTGCGACCGTTTTCAAAAATCACACGGACATAGTGGCACCTTGGTTTGGGCCCTCAACATGGCAGGCATACCGTAGTTTGTTGGAGGAGAGGCAAATTTGGTGTTCATGTCGTAAAATTTAAGACTAATTACTGCCGGGTGTCAACTGTTCAACTGGCCCAGGAACTGGGATTTGTGTAGCACCTGAGGACTCTTGGTATCCGAAATCTATCGAAATCTTGCCGAAAGTGAGGGCTTTTCACCCCCAAAGCGAATTATGGGTTTCCTGAAGGATATCCCTTCGGCCCATTCTGGGAAACGACCTTTTCTTGGAAAAGCAGCCATGTCTTGATCCGGTCCCACTGACTGTGGAAGAGACGACGCCATCGGCAGGTCAACCGACCCCGCAGCTTGCTTCGACGGAGCAGAGGGGGGAGGGAGTGATCCCATTGGGAAGAACATGGAAGAACGCTCTGTAGCATTGATCACCTGTATTTTTCGGGTCTTTATGGTTAAGACTCAAACAAATTCATTCAGAATTCATATGCTGAGGCTGCATCTTTGGCATAAAGAGCTCTCAGCTGCCCCCTTGTGGCAAACAAGGTGAGTAGGCCAAGTATCCATGGGTGGATCCAGCCAGATTCAGTTGACGAATGTAGTCTTAATTTTGATCACTCAAAGTCAGGCCTGCATGGTTGCAGGTAGTCACGAAGGCTGAAAAGAGGTTCAGTCATCTTCAGGCCAGACAGTTGCATGGGATGCAGATGATCCACTTCGCTGCTGCTGCTGCTGCTGATGATGATGATGATGATGACTCATGACTCATGACTCATGACTCATGACTCATGACTCATGACGATGATGCGGATGATGAGTTGATGCGTTACGGGCATGATGTGTAGGAAGCACAGATGCGTTACGGAGATGATACGTAGGATGAACTGATGTACTACAGACATGATGCGGATGATGTGCTGGTGCGTTATTGTGTGGATGATGAGCTGATGCCCGACGTACATGATGCGGGCGATGCGCTGATGCGTTACGGATGATGATGATGTTTTGAACATCCATCCACTCAAGTCATCGTCTTGAAGTTCATGAACTCCTAGACGATGAGTTGAGTGGCCCGAAAGGCAAAAACAAACAGTAAAGCGCATGGTTTTCTGGCATTTTCTGGCCCTCAGCATGTTGCTTTGGGGCAACCCCCCGTTTACCCAACATGTTGTTTGATTCACATGATCCAACTGGATCCAACTGGAACATGGTTCGATTGCCGTAGCCTCGTCAACTTATTCAAGCCAGATGTTCTCGTTGCCGCAATTGTTTCTTCAAGGCCAGAGAGGTTCGCGAAACGTTGCGTTTTTGCAGACATTTTGCTCCATGCAACTCTCCCTTTGATTCAAGGCGACTACAAGCAAGGCTGCTATGTCTATTCGCCCACCCTGGGCCCCACCGGATCCTGGCAGTGCTGTTTGAAGGTCTATCCTTCCGGGACCATGAAGCAGCTCGAATATGTTCGATAGGGACGGATCTGAAAATGGTGGGTGAGACTGAGAGGAAGAAGTCACGAAAGCTAGCTGTAGCTAGCTGGAGTCTGTCTTGCTTTAGCAAGGAGGGTGGGAGCCCAGGACCTGAGTGCTGTTACCTGTTATATCAGGACTATACCCCCCCCCCCCCGTCGCGGGGTTCAACTCCACCCTTCTCCTCCTCGGTACCTGCTGCTGCTGCTGCTTGGTCGCTGCTGCTGCTGCTGGCATCTCATCTGCGCCTGGCTCTTGGCTGCTTGCTGGTTGCTGCTGCTTGCATGCTTGGTGCTGCTGGATGCTCTTGGCTGCTTGCTGGTTGCTGCTGCTTGCTGCTTGCATGCTTGCTGCTGCTGGATGCTGGGTGCCTGCTGCTTGTTGTTTGCTCCGTTTTGCTGCTGTTGCTGTTTGGGGTTGTTGGCTGCTGTTGGTGCTGAAGAAAGCCTATTCGATAGAATCGAGAGTAGTTGCATTCCCTCTGAGTCGTGAAACGATGCTAATTTCATTATATCTGTGAGATTTCACGCTTTTGATGTTCGCATGGCTGACATGTGTTGT